>PITA01007554.1:0-20592 GCA_004023965.1 Spilogale gracilis | reverse complement strand
AGTAGCATCCCAGCCAGCTGGCTCCTCCTTCCCACCACTGGTTCCTACCCAGTTTCCATGCTGGTAGCAAATGGGAATTAAAAAAAAAATCAGGATATATTCCCCATATCTGGATCTCTTACAACATGAGCGGCAGGAGGACAAAAGGAAAGAAGGACCCTAACTAGATCAAGCATCTTCTGTGTTAGGTGACTGTAATCGGTATTTATTATATATTGTCTCATTGATTCCAATTAAATAATAGGTGTAAACATTAGTTCTCCCCCACCAAAAAAATAATCAGTATAGGTTCGGCAGGAGTAAGATGTACTAAAATATACATAAATAAAAATGCATCTAAAATATCTTTAAGGCCCACAGAATACATTGCTCAACTCTCCATAAGGAAAAAAAATAACTAACTTTTGAGACATAATTATTTTAGATGTATATCTAAATTTGTATAATTAACTCTATATTTAAGCTGGAAAATATAAAAAGAATCATCACTATTTAGTTTTCAGGTAATCAAATAGAAAATTCATCAGGCTATGCTAAAAATAGCTTGATAAAACAAACAGTAAGTTAAATACCAGTAAGTGAAAAGTTGATACTTTCTAATCTAAAACCTTAAAAAAATAGTTTTTTTCTCTTTCATGTGCTCAAAAATTTCTCTGAAATGACAAAACATGGATAATACCAATTCCCAGTCTAAATTAGAGGGCTTATGTTGGCTACTCACCTTCTTCTGAAGAACATTGATTTTTCTTTCCTTCACTTCTAACATATCCTTCATGTCTCGAATCTCTCCGGCTAGTGTCCCCTTCTCTTCTGTGAGGTCCTGCAGCTGTTTTGTTTTTTTATTGAGAAAAGATTCTTTCTCCTCCAATCGTAACCTCAGTGCATCTACCTGAAGTCAGGAAGAAGAAAGAAGGGGGCAATTTTACACAGTGGTCATAGGTAACCATCAGTCATGCCCTAGGAGGAAGTCGGGCAGTGGTGTGCCTTTTCAGCACAGCATGGTCAAACCAGTACTCATGCTCATCTCAATGCCTTGTGTTTTAACAGCCTATATGTACCTTATAGTCCTGTTGTGCATATCTGAACAGTGACAATTTTTTAAAATATAAGGTTTACATGGAATATAATTAATTATGAAATAGTAGTATGTCTCCCTGTTACAAATGGATAAGCTGGAAAACAAAGCACATTGACACTCCACTGTTCAGGGAGGGCACAACACTGCTCATGCTCTGTGGCACCCTCCAAGAATATGGAGAACACAATAAGCCACATCACAAACATCTGGAAGAACAAAACTGACAAGTAGAGAAACACCCCTGAATTAGGAAAGTACAGGCTGCCAAGAAGAAGGAAATGCTATGGAAATGACCACTCTCCAGTGTTATGAAAATCTGCTTCCCAAATACTAAAGAAAAAAAAAAGGATACCAAAAAAACCCTATTTCTACCTTAGCTCAAAAATTATATTACAATTTCTGCTTTTCAAATTCAGTAATAAAATGAGGAAACATAACCTTTATTTTTTACACTTAACATTCCAAAAACCAAGTGCAAAAAAATTTAAATGGGTGATGTGAGATTTGGGGTTGATGGAAGAATTTAATCCTCACCCTCCATACCAGAAATCTTATAGATAATAGCTACATCAACAATCAAGAAGTAGTGAGTTGGCTAACTGAACTTAATGAAAATGAAAAAAAAATTAATTGTGTTTGGGAAAAAAAAAAGCAAGTAGTAAAGCAAGCATGTTACTTAGAGATACCAAAATAACCAGGCAAAAAGAGTTAAAACAGGTTGCTTTGGGGAAGAAGAAATGGGATAGGGGTAAGTAGGGGTCTGCTACATCTCAACACAAATCTTGTTGAGCATTTTTCTATTATACTACCAGCAACTAAAATTTGGACCAAAAAAAAAAAAGACAAAAATTAAAAAAAATAGAGGCAGGAATACCATAATAAACCAAAATAAATAGATATATAAATACTATCAGGATACAGATTCAGTGTAAGGCTGACACACTGGAAAGGACACTTTGGTTTTAGGCTGGATTCTGCTTCTTACTAGCTATGAAAATCAGGAGAAATAACTCCCCTACCAGCCCTCTAGCCTCAGTTTCCCTATCTATAGAACAAAAAGTTTAGAACCCTCTAAGTGCCTGACATTTTTTTATTTTAAAGGCAATGATCAGTATTAGGTAGAATATATCAGGGAAGGATGACGATATTAGAAATTAAAAAGTTATCAGAGTAGAAACTCTTATTTTACCCTTTTCCAAGAAAAAAGCACCAAAGTTGTGTTTCTAAAGGTCAAGGATGATGGAAGGTTGATGAGTAGAGAGTTTGGGGGTTTCTGTCCTAGAAAGGAGGTCTCAGCAAGGGAAGGGGTAAAACAAATGCTTGAAGCCCAGTTGGCAGAAGGACACTGACCACACTGTGAGACAAGATGGACATTCTGTGACCACACAAGGTGAAAACAGCAGATTCCTTAAACATCTGATGGCCATGCCTCTTCTTACATAAGGGCCATAGAAATCCAGAGGCTGGGAAGTGAAGGGGATATAGCCACTACTATAACCTGGAGTGCCATCTTTTATGTATGAACTAAAAAGCACATTTCAGTTTTTGCCAAATAGAATGAAATCCCAAAGATAAGTATTAATGTTATTCTAGTTTGGTAGATGGAGAGAACCTGAAACAAAGATAGGCTACTTGAAATCCTGCAATGCTTAAGCTTTAGTACAACTGCTGTGAATTTTCATTTAGTCAAGGGAAAATCCCCAGGACATGAATATCCCCTTCACTTCGCAGCCTCTAGATTTTTATGACCCTTGTGTAAGAAGAGGCATGGCCATCAGATGTTAAGGAATCTGCTGTAGTGGCTATGAAGGGTTACATTCAATTGCAGAGATTTCTCACAGGCTGGCCAGGACTCAGTGAGAAGAAACTGGTCCCATTAACCCTGCATTCTAGCTATCAAAGATGGATGGTCTATATCTGGACTAGAGGAAACACTCAACATCCAAAATTGTGATATAAATAAATTACAACATGGGAGGTAGTAAATGGTGCTGGAGAGAGTTTAGAAAAAGAGACTCTGTGCTGATAAATAATATGTTTAACATTTACTATGCCTTCTCACCATGTGTGATCTATTAGTGCCCTGACGCATCTTCCTGAGCCTCAAAGAGACAAAACCCTAGGTTAAGAATATTTCTGCAGGAATGAAATAGAGAGCAAGAACAGCCATGATCAACACACTGCTTGCAACACTCAAACTCTACATGGTAGGAGGAAACCTGTGCCAGCTAAGGTCTTCTATTTGGGAATTTATTTTCCAAGCACCCAAATACATTTATTTTCCAAATACATTTATTAACTTCAAAGGAATTTGAATCATGACCTTCAATCACTTCAGGCTACCCTTAATAACTTTGTAGTCTCCTAGAATCAAGATATGAGGTTTAAGGGTCTTTTTAAAAAAATAAAAAATAAAACTTTGACCTGAACTGCATCCAATTCTAAACCAGCATTAGCCCAGTTTGCAGTAAGCAAGTATGACATCATTTCTAAAATCAAATTTTAAGTTCCAGATGGTGCAAAACCACAAGCAGGCACACAGACCTCCTGATGCACAGAAGTTTAAATACAGGGAAGATCAGGAAAGAAAGAATACAATCAATTAAAAATTAGAATATATATAGTTCCTAATTGGGCTCCCCTCACAAATATTCGGACTTCACTCAACAGTGTATATCATTTATAAAAGAATCAGAAAAGCCTTGACAGTTAGATTATATTCTAACATCAGGTAGAGACATAAAAGTTAAAATGTTTGGGAATATGAAATACCTTTCTCTGCCTCTTCACTCAACACCAAATAATTTTAAGGGCCTTGACTCTCTCTCTTTTAAACTTTGGCAGTTGACTCAATAATAAAACTTGGCAAGGCAAAGAGCACCATTATTTCCCAGAAAAACAAAAGAAAATTAGAACTGCATGATATAGTCAGCACACAAAAACCCATAGGTTGAATTTCCAATTTTTACATATGACTTAACCACATGGGAAATAGTCACCTAATGTTAAAATTAGGACAATCTTCATTTTAGGAGAATTACTCATTTCCTTCTGATCCAATTGGATGTGTATTTGTGTGTGTGTGTGTGTAAGAGCATGTAACATATGAAAATTTAACCTTTTATCTGGCAGTATAAAACAGGAAATATTTGTTATCACTTCAGCTCCATGTACTAACTTGAAAGAGAAGGGCCATGGAAATAAAATTGGCAAAAACTGCCAAAATCAGAGTTAAATATTATTAATCTTTATGTCAGCAGCACCCAGGAATTATAAGCAGTTCCAATGGTGAGGTATGTTTCTAGAAGTGCTATGCATAAGCCTCCCGACCTTTCTGCTGTATTTTGCATAGGCTTCAGAAACAGTTTCAAGGTTGTGCCCAAACACTAAGTGCTACTTGATGTGCCATAAATAATTTTTAAAAATCAAATGGTTCATTTCAATCTTAAAATGACTACAGCAACACTTGAGAAAATAAAAAAAAATTTTTTTGAATCCTTGAGAGGGTAAAGGGGGCACTTGAAAATTTTCACAGATTAAATACAACTAACTTGACAACACTTCAGGAATTGAATAAACACACTATCACAAAGAACAACTTTAAAAGAAAATGAAACTGGAACACTCACAAGGCTCCCAATATAGTTCTATTTCACATTCAAAATTTCGTTTGTTTGTTTTTCCTAATAGCAGACTTGGATTAAGGGTATATTTGAATTTGATTCAACTTGCAATCATTCAAATGGGGAGACAGTTTCAAGTTGAAAGTATGCATAATGTAAGCCTCCAAAGACACAAACACTAAAAATAACCTAAAATCAAAAACTTGTTGTGGTGATAACCACTAGTTCTCACTCACATCCAATTCTCCTTTCCTTCCTGAATCCAGGGAAGATCTCCCTTCCCAGCCCCTTGCAGGAGGATAGGGGTATGTGTTTTATTCATGAAATGTAAGCAGAGGTGACATATGTCACTTCCTGTCCATCCATCTCCACATTCTTTCCCCTACTCAGAGATCTTGAAAGCTACATTTTCCAGATGGTAGAGCTACAAGATGGCAGAACCCCCATAAATCTGGATCCAAGTGACCATAAGAAGCAGGGTCACTCCCTACCTTCTGCTGCTCTAATCCTCAACCCTCAACATGGGCTGGACTTATAGTACGATGTGTCAAACCACTCAAATTATTATAATTTCCACTGGTTTTGCTAAGGAGCAAGCACCTTAAAACTAGAAAGGTTTGTTGGTCTTAGAAATTGCTATAAATCTAAAAGAAAAAGGGCCATTATTCCTCCCTTTACTCCTTCTATGTGTAGGACCTCAAAATCTACTTTCCCCTATCTTTTCACCCCAAATCCAAAGAAGAGGGGTGGAATGACAGAAAGCAAGGACAGAGCTAAATGGAGCAAGTAACAGAACCCTTGGGAGTGGACACTAAGGGCACAGGTCAAGATCTTGGGAGCAGAGAGAGAAAGAGATCAAAGAGGAAGAATCCTCTGAAGCACCCTGGTTTTAACTTCCATTTGTAGACAAAAGTGGCCCAAGTGGACAGCTCTGTTTTGCAAAGTCTCTGCATTACAAATATGTATGTTCAAACAACTCATGGTACTGGCCGGGGACTTACCCATAGGCCTTCCAAAAGTCAGGAACACAATAAGGTGTTAGAAGCAAAATGAGAATAAGAACAATACCTCCTTCATCAAATTATTTTGAAGATTAAATTAAATAACATGTAACGCACTTAGCACAGTGGCTGGCACCTAGAAACACTCAGTAAATCTTTGCTATTGTTATTAAACTATTCTGCTTTCTACAACTACTAACCCAGTAATTTATATACTGTAGGAATGCAATAAAGGTTGCTAATCAGCAGCCCTCAGGAAAAGTGGAGACTCGGCAAATAAGATTTTGTGCTCTAACATGTACCAGGGTGTTATATTGCCTGTCATTTACTTTAAAATATTTCAGCATACACTGTATAATGTGTGTGTGTGTGTGTGTGTGTGTGTGTGTGTGTGTGTGTGTGTACATAAGGGTGGGTAGGTGGATGGGTGTATTTCCCAATTGGAAATAAATTCCCTAGGAGTAACTAGCCTACGAAAGACTTTAAATAAAAGCTGACATGCCATAGTCAACTACCAAAAGCTCCAAGATATTCGTCATATTTGATGAACACCTGAAATTTGGTCAAGTAACATAATTGATGTGAGGAGTGATTATTCCTTGGTGAAGTGAGGGGTGTTTGAGATGTGTGGACTGGCTAGAAATGCTACACAAGTACTCCTACTCTTCCAGGAACAAGATTTAAGACTTTTGTCCAATGTAGATATGATGTAAGCCACATCTGTAATTTTAAATTTTCTAGTAGCCATGTAAAAAAAGTAAAAATAAACAGGTAAAATTGCTTTTAATAATATATTTAATTTGACCCATTATATCCTAAACATTACTTGACCTGTAATCAATATGAAAAATATTAATGAGGTATTTTACATTCTCTTTTTTTCAAAATCCAACATTTATTTTACCCTTTCAGCATATCTCAGTTAGGACTAGGCACAATTCAGGTTGTCAATAGCTACATATGGCTCATAGCTACCATACTGGACAGTGCAAGTCTATGACTAGTAAGCACAGAAGTTTCAACCTTTAGATTTCAATATCCCCTGAATATAAATGCTTCAAGGAGGATTCTGGCCCAAACAGGGTTAGCTGAGCTCTACCCAGGAAATATCATCACATTGACCTAGCTAGTGTAAACCATTTTGAGCCTCAAAAGGACGGAGAGCTGGAACTTGAAGGAGCACTCTGAGAGGTGCAAAGTACTACATAAAGGAAAGGTCACGGGCAGGAATCCTCAGCTTTCCTTGATCTAACCATCACAGATTATCGATCTTTACCAAAAAGAAGCACATAACTGTCAATGACCGTACTGGTTGGTTTCTGTTAATATAGCCTTTCTGGATTCTTGTTGAAGAGAAGAGTTCACAATAATCACTGTTTTTTAAAAATTCTTTTTATGCCAATCCTTAATTATAGCAAAAGTCGTCTTTCAGAAAAAATGTCCTTCAGAAGTTGCACCATCAAACACATAGATGAGGGTTATTATGTCTGTCTCTTATGCTATGCTTGGTTGGGTTATGCCCTCTGCTCTTGGATTTCCTCAGCTATTTTGATTCCAGATTTCTCCTCTCTGTAGGAGCTCTTTTTTAAATCTATAGTAACTACAATTACACATTCATTTAACAAATATTAAGAATCATTTTTGTACCAGACATTGTTCTAGCTTAGAGATACAACTTTTTAACAAGGTCATCGGGTCCATGACTTATTTAGCCATATATTCATGAAGTTGGGGTGAGGTAGAGTAAACAATTATTATGTCAATATCATCAGTAAACACAATTTTTAGAAAAAGCGGGAAGTAATACAAATATAAAATCTAAAAGCTTATGTAAAATACTTATGAAAACTGGAATGACAAAAGACTTGTGTTTATTGGTGAAAATGTATATGTGTGTGCTTGTATACGCACAAAATAATAAAATTCATGATTTAGCAAATATTAGCTATTGTAAATCAAACCTGGAAAGACACTTTGGTATTCAGTAAAATGGTTTATTTAACTAATAGCTGCTCTTTGCTGTGCAATCCTGGAACACTGAATGGTCTTCACTGATCTTTAAATCAGTTGTGCTTTATACCTGCTCCACTACTTTCAAGATAATTTTGAATAAATTTGGGTCTTAAAAAAAGTCTTATAATACTAATAAGTATGGACAGATGATGTATTTTCTCTTTCAAAAAAATATTTTCTAGCTTTGTCCATTAAAGAGTCTTCTTTATAAAGGGGTGCTGGCTGACTCAGTCAGTTGAGTGTCTGCCTTTGGCTCAGGTCATGATCCTGGGGTCCTGGAGTCCTGGGATCGAGCCCTACATTGGGTTTCCTAATCAGCAGGGAGTCTGCTTCTCCCCCTACCCATCACCCTACTCATGCTCTCTCCCTTTTTCTCACTCTGTGTTTCTCTCAAGATAAATAATCTTAAAACAAAAATGGCTTCGAAAAAGTGACTACCTCTGTGACAATGAGTGCCAACACAAAATGCCCATATTGTAGTCTTTAAAAACCATATCTCACTAAAAGAAATCAGTTTCATGGTAGAAATGATTAAATTTTAGATCTTTGGCAAGAAACATACAAGGTGAATATAGAATAATTTGTTGAACCAGAAAGCAAGGAAATTATTAAAGGCCAAATCATATTTTTATTGGTCATGCATGGGACAATTGGAAGCTGTTGTATAAACAGACAGGGGGCAGTTTGGGGACAGGTAGGGAGCTATGGCAGTCAACCAGAAGAGAGACAGTAACTGCCACAAGGATGGAGGTGATAGAGAGGAAGACCGTGGCTGTGCCTGAGACATATTTTGAGATACAATCAGTAGGCAGAACTGGGGGTTTATATGTATAGGGATGAAAGGAAGGAAGGAATCAAAAATAATTTATTGTTGAAGTAACTCTTTAGATAAAGCAATCATTGCCTGTGCAGGGAAAAACTAAAATCAGACTTGGGGGTAGAAAAACAAGAGTCTGAGATTAAGTTACACATAGAGATGCAAGGAAACATCCAAAAGGTAAATGACTATACAACTTGATATAAGACCCCAACACAATAGAACCTGAACTACAGTCTAACTTATGGGTAGATGAGCAGTCCTATACTTATATCTACATTCCTCCCAAAGACTAATTAGGACATTTAGTGCCCATATAAGAATAACTCCCACTTAGAAGCAGCTGTTTGAGATCAAGTTAATAAACACTTATAAAAGATGACAACGATACCGCTGAAAACCAAGAGATATCCCTTTCCTAAAAAGATTCTTGTTTTTTTATTTTTCTTCTTAAGGTCTTCCTTCTCCACACAGTTATGAGTAGCAAGAGATTGGGTCATTTCTATTATGCCCTTAAGCTCCTCAAGGGGAATGTCGATGACGTATTTACCATTGTATTGATCACCCAGTCAGTAGACTGATAATGACTGGGAAAACTGGGCCACACGGTTCTGCTTCTGTGAGCTGGCTTTCTTTTAGCAGCCAAAAGCTTTGACCAAAGGAAAATCCTATATTATATTTTAAGATATTTAGATATCTAGCACACACACAGAGAAAGATAATGGCGATATTATAATGTGCTTCATAATTTACAATATACCTTTCTCCTAAATTATAAGTCTGTTCCCTTATACAATTTCAACTCAAAAAATAAAATTCAGGGATATTTAGTATTGCATAACCACATGCTGTGCTTATAAAAGTTAAGTTACAATCACCAGCTTGTTAATAACACAGTTGAGATTTTCAGGTTGTAAAGATGCATTTTGTCTTACCTACCTGTCAAAAAATTTTACTCAAGACCCACATGCCACCTACTTGAAGAAAACAATGCTTGTTTAAGAGTGCTTCATATCACCCACATGGAAGAATTCATATCATATGTGGGTTAATAATCTAGCCAACTTTATAAAGCCTGTTTTCATACTTAAGTTTTTGGCTACTTCTTACACTAAAATTAGGTGGTTTTAAGTGACTAGTCCAAAGTTCAAAATTTAATGTTCAGTTCAGTTCCAGCAAATTTCTAAAAACACATGGGAATTGTAACTCATGTGTTAATACTTAAAGTTTTTGTTAATAAAACTTCCAACACTAACCTTACCTCATTGAACTTACCTCACTGGTTTTTATGCTCACTATAAAACTATAGCTGTCATAATATTTTTGAATTACTACAAAAGGAAGTAAGCCATTCCAAAGTCAATGTTATTTTGCAACATGATGATAGTTATAAATTCAAAATACTTAAAACCAATTTGCAAAGCTATCAATCTTAGTACCTCCTAACATTTAAAAACCCTATCTTCAAAACATTCACTGTTATCCAAAAAACAAGTTTAAGAAAACACCATGTATCATTCATATTGCACCTTCCCTTCAAGTAAGCCCATTATATTTAAACAAGAAGATGCATTTTAACATAAAATTTTAAAACACTATTTCTACTTAGATATGCCGTGAACTTTCTAAACTATCACTAAAGCCCAAAGAACTTAAATCAGTGATAATTTAGTATCAAGATTAAGTAATAATTTTGTGATCTTAAAGTCAGTGTTTTCAATAAATCCAAATAAGTAATCTCCATCTAGGTATGCTTGACATGTTTGTCAATGACTCAAAATTAGGAACTGTAGTCATTTTATTTAAAAGGGAATTAAACCCATTTTTAAAGTCATGTCTCTCAAATCAAGACTCAGACTCCAGAAGAATGGGCACTTGTGCTCAAGGATACATGAGTGTGCTATAACAATTGTTTTATGTTGTCTTTTCTCTCAGTGATTATCTCAAAAGTTAAAATCAATTTATTCTGGATCATATAATAACCCCTTATAAGCAAGAATTGTTAAGATTTTAATAACTGCCTTTGTGTTTGCATTTAAGATTCCTTTGGGGTAAAATGGAGAAAGCACAGAAGAACTTCTTATTTCTCTGACACATTCCCTTAAAATCTTCGCGATTGGACATCATGATGGCCATGCAAACAAGGGATTCATCAGAACTACAGAAACAGTTGGGGTGCCTGGGTGGCTCAGTTAGTTAAGTGACTTTCGGCTCAGGTCATGATCCTGGAGGCCCGGGATCGGGCCCCACATCAGGCTTCCTGCTCAGCGGGAAGCCTGCTTCTCCCTCTCTCAGTCCCTCTGCTTGTGTTCCCTTTCTGTGTTTCTCTCTGTCAAATAAATAAATAAAATCTTAAAAAAAAAAAAAAAAGAACTACAGAAATAGCAATCAGTGAGAAAAGCAGTGTATCACACAGAACACCACTATGCAGACCTTCTGAACTAGCACCTGAGCCACAGTGGTTGGTACCGTATTCATACCAAGTATAATGTCCAGCTGATAATCTTTTTCCATATATAGTTAATATCATTAGTTTAAATTTTATAGGCTTTGGCACTATATTTTTAGTGTGTAATTTTGATTTGGCTTCATAGGTCTGTAAGTTATAGGCATGGCAGGTCTTATCTTTGTGCCTAATTAAGTAACATAAGTAATAATTCTTACATTAAGCAATACTGAGTGTCTACAATGTTCTTTTCATTTTTTCTTTTAAAAGGAATTTATTTTTCTTCTCAAGTGTGAAACAAACTGCTCTAAGTAAACAGTATTTATTCTTTGAAATCTTCCTGGGTGTTGTGCAAATATTAAGTGGAGGAGTAGAGGTGTGTTCCATGATGAAGTTAACTGGGGAAGTGTGGTTAGCTTTCCTAATTTATGGTAGACATTAACATACTAAAGTTTTGACATCCCATAAGAAAGATCTTACCTAACTCACCTTTATCTGCATCTATTTAACCACAAAACCCTTGATTTTGAGGAACACATAATATCCTTCAGAAATGTTTAGGAAAGATTGTTCTCAAGTATCTTTTGCCATCAAATTTTAAGACATGACAAAGACATGAAATGTCTGAGTATGGTGAAATGAGGACACACCACTTAATTAGACTGAGCAGGCCCTGGCTCTGAGTCAATTAGATATTTTCAAGATGTCCCCCTGTGCCTCACAGTGTGTAGGTGATACACCAGAGTGTCTTATGCATTCCTCAGGGCTACCTGTGAGGGAGGTATTGTTTACAAGTAAAAACTCTGAAGCTCTGAGGGCTTGTAGGGCTAACTCAGCAGACTGCACTAAAGCCCCATCTTCTGGTTCAAGATCTACTTTACCAGGCTGCTTCCAGGTTCATTTATGGCTCTGCTGAAACCTGGAGGTGGGGCCTTTGGGGAAATCACTTGCTTTTCATGGACTCAGGTACCATCTCTATAAACCAATACAATTTTGTTCAATGGACTCTAAAGTCATTACTGACCCCAAACTTTTATGATGCCTCCAAGTGAGTGATCCAAATACCAAAACATATTTTAAAACTTTGGTAATTAAAAGAGTTTGGCATTGATGCAGAAAGAAAAAGAGGATATCCAAATGGATTGACACATTTATGGAAATTTAATGATGATTTATTTGGTGTGGGGGGGGGAGAAAGAGAAAAAGAGAAGGGCAGGAGGAGGGCAGAGGGAGAAAGAGAACCTCAAGCAGACTAGGCAGGGCTTGATCTCTTGACCCTGAGATCACGACCTGAGCCAAAAATCAAGAGTTGGACACTCAACCAACTGAGCCACCCAGGTACCCCATACTTATGGAAATTTACTATATAATAAAAGTGAGCTTTAGATTCAATAAAGAAAATATGGATTTTTAATTAATAATGACTGAAAACTGACTATCCACTTACAAAAATAATAAAGATAAAGACTTACTTAACTCCTATTCACAAAAATTAATTCCTAATAAGAAGTTAGATGTAAAAAAAAAAGGTAAACCATGAAAATTCTAGAAAAAAATATGGGGGCTCTTCTTTTTATTTCCAAAGTATAGTAGTCCCCACTGATCTATAGGGATAGGTTCCAAAACCTTCAGTGGATGCTTGAAACCACAGAAAGTACCAAATTCTATATATCCTATGTTTTTTCCTATAAATAGATACCTATGATAAAGTTTAATTTATAAACTAGGCACAGTAAGAGCTTAACAATAACTAATGTTAAAATATAATAATTATAACAATATACTATAATAAAACTGATGTGAATGTGGTCTCTCTTTTTCTCTCTCTCAAAATGTTTTTTTTTTCTATTATATTCACCCCTTTCTGTTTGTGATGACATGAGTTGATAAAATGCCTATATAATGATATGAAATGAGGTGAGTGACATAGGCATTAAGCTCCTATTGACTTATTGAAACCATGGAGAGCAAAACTGCAACAGATAAGTGGGGGAGTACTCTATAGAAGTACTTCCTAAGCAAGAGACAAGGTTTAAATGCCATAAAGGAAAAGATAAACAAATAAGATTAAATAAAAATGAAAATTTCTTCATGAAAAAGCACAGAAGGCAAGCTGCAGAAAATATTTGCAAAAACCAAATATAAAAGGCAATGTGGGTTCCACTATAATACATTTCCAATTGTGAATGACAGAAGGAATATGTGCTTATGTGTGCATAGAATATTTCTGGAAGAAAAAGTAAGCAAATAAGTTAAGAGTTTATTAAGTGTCTACTATATGCTTGGTTGCATAAGTTATAAAAACAAGATTAAATTAAGATTAGTGAATTACATTTGTAAGTTAACTAGGGCATCTCACTGACTGCACTGGGAGCTTAGAGTAAGGTAAATCCAATCAGACCCAGAGCTCCCAGAATATCAACTAATCATCTGCCTCTCCAAATGACCTCTTCTCAGGGCAGAAATGTTGCAGTTAGAGGAGCAGAGGCAAGGACACAATCTTTCCTAGAAGAATTATTTATGGTGATACAATATTATAACTGCCAAGACTCTTTATCTAATATATTATTAATACATTGTTCAAAACGAAGTAAGACTAATAGCAATACAGAGAGGCTCTTAAACTAGACTCCTCAAATTCATATCTTAACCTATTAATTATGTATAATATACATTTACATATAAATGATATATAATTTAAAAATAAATTATTTGTAGCCCTATATTGTATTACACAGTGGCAAATAATAACTCTATTTTCCATCCATTTCTAAAATGCTCTAAACACTGGAGCACATCCAGACAGCACTCACTGAGATCGACAGCTCTGGTAACAAAGGAACTGACTGATGCCATTTCCCTCCATACCCCTCAGCATTAATACAGGCCCACTTGTGGGAACCAGCTCAGTACAGACAGGCACTCACTACCTAACTTGTTTACAACAAGCCCCACACTCCACATTCCAGTGGAACCACACTTCTTAGTCACGCTTGCCTCAGTCCAGCACAGCAGACTCCCTTCCCAAGAAGATCAGCCCAAACCCTTTCTCACACCAAATCTCCCTATGGGGGAGTTCCAGCAGTGATGGTGACAGGTCTCATTTCACAAGCAGACCAGACCACACCTAGTTAAAACATGCCATTCATGGGGCACCTGGGTGGCTCAGTTGGTTGGGCAACTGCCTTCAGCTCAGGTCATGATCCCGGAGACCTGGGATCGAGTCCCACATAGGGCTCCCTGCTCGGCAGGAAGCCTGCTTCTCCCTCTCTCACTCCCCCTGCTTGTGTTCCCTCTCTGGCTGTGTTTCTCTCTGTCAAATAAATAAAATCTTAAAAAAAAAAAAAAAACATGCCATTCAGACCAGTGACCAAACACTGCCCACAACAAGCAAAAGAGCCTCTGTAGATGACTGACGTGAAAGATAAAGTGGGCAGGACAAAAGAGCAGAGCACAAGCAGCCCACGTTGGAGACATTCCCAGAGGTGCCAGACCTTGGGGAACAGGGAACACCACATGGCAGGGCACTAGTTCAAAAGGCTATCACTCTCAGGAACAGGAGATGTAGCTGACTTTTTTAACACAGAAAACAGGCACAGAGACTTAGACAAAATGAGAAGACAGGGAAATTTATCCTAAACGAAAGAACAGGACAAGATCACAATCAGAGATCTAAGCAAAACAGATATATGTAACAAGCCTGATAGAGAATTTAAAGTAAGAACACTCACTGAACTTAAGAGTGGAAGAGATGAGTGAGATATATAACAAAGGGATAAGGAATAACCTATTGGAGACAAAGGGCTCAATAAATATATGAGAAACATGCCTGATAGAATGAATCAAGATGGAAGAAGCAGAAAATGAATTAGTGACATAGAAGACAGAGTAATGGAAAGTACTCACGCTGAGAAAAAGAGGAAAAAAAAAAAAAGACTTACGCAAAACGAGAATAGACTTGGGGAACTCAGTGACTCCTTCAAACACAGTAACATTCATATTATAGGAGTCCCAGAGAAGAAGAGAAGAAAAGAGGGAAGAAAATTTGTTGAAGAAATAATAGCTGAAGAACTCCCTTAATCTGGGGAAGGAAATAGATATTCAGGTCCAGGAGGCAGAGAGAACTCCCATCAAAATCAACAAAGGCAGTCCACATCAAGACATTGGCAATTCAATTGGCTAAATATAGTGATAAAGAACAAATTTTAAAAGCAGCATGAAAAAAAAAATAGTGGACAGTAACTTACAAAAAAAAAAAAATCCATAAAGCTGGCAGGGAATTTTCAGCAAAAACTTTCCAGGACAGAAGGCAGTAGCATGATATATTCAAAATGCTGACGTACTGAATGGGAAAAATCTGTAGCCAAGAATACTTTAGCCAGCAAAGCAATTATTTAGAATAGAAGGGGAGATACAGAGTTTCTCAGACAAACAAAAAGTAAGACCATTAAACCAGCTCTGCAGCTCTGCAAGAAATATTAAAGGGGAGTTTCTGAGCGGAAAGAAGAGACCAAAAGTGACAGGACTAGATGACTTCATAGACAAATTCTAGAAAACACGTGAGGAAGACTTAATACCTATTCTTCTCAAACTACTCCTCTCCCCCCCAAAAAAGGAAAATGAAGGAAAACTTCCAAATACATGCTATAAGGACAGCATTACCCTGACACCAAATCAGAAAAGACACTACCGAAAAAGAGAACTGCAGGCCAAAATCTCTGATCAACATAGATTTAAAAATCCTCAACAAAATACTCATAAACAGAATTCAACAATCACTCACCATGATCAAGTGGGATTTATTCCTGGGTTGCAAGGGTGGTTCAATATTCACAAATCAATCAACATGATATATCACATCAATAAGAGAAAGGATAAGAACCATATTATCATTTTAGTAGATGCAGAAAAAGTAACTGACAAAGTTAATATCCACTTGTGATAAAGCCCTCATCAAAGTAAATTTAGAGGAAACACACCTCAACATAATAAAGGCCATATATGAAAAACCCACATATAACATCATCCTTCATGGGGAAAAACGGAGATCTTTTCCCCTAAGGTCAGGAACAAGATGGATGTCCACTCTCACCACTTTTATTCAACATAGTACTAGAAGTCCTAGCCACAGCAATTAGACAACAAAAATAAATAAAAGGAATCCACATCAGTAAAGAAGAAGTAAAATTTTCACTATTTGCAGATGACATGATACTATATATAAAAATCCAAAAGACTCCACCAAAAAAAACTGCTAGAGCTCATAAAGGAATTCAGTAATGTCTCAGGATACAAAATCAATGTACAAAAATCTGTTGCATCTCTATACACCAATAACAAAGTAGCAGAAGGAGCAATTAATAAAACAATTCCATTTGCAATTACACCAAAAATAATAAGATACCTAAGAATAAAACCAACCAAAGAAATGAAGGACATGTCCTCTGAAAACTATAAAACATGATGAAAGAAATTTAAGATGACACAAAGAATGGAATGGCATTCCATGCTCACAGATTTGGAGAACAAATATTGTTAAATATTTTTAAAATGTCTATACTACCCAAAGCAGTCTATATATTTAATGCAATCTTAACAAAATATCAATAGTATGTTTCAGAGAACTAGAAAAAACAATCCTGAAATTTGTATAGAACCACAACAGATCCTGAATAGCAAAAGCAATCAAAAAGAAAAACAAAGCTGGACAGTTCACAATTCTGGACTTCAAGTTATATTACAAAGCTGCAGTAATCAAAATAGTACAGTACTGGCACAAAAATGGACACATAGATCAGAACATAGATAGAACAGGATAGAAAACCCAGAAATAAACCTGCAACTATATGGTCAATTAATCTTTGACAAAGCAGGAAAGAATGTTCAAAGGGAAAAGAACAGTTTCTTCAACAAATGGTACTGGGAAAACTGGACATCAACATGCAAAAACAGAAACTGTACCACTTTATTACACCATGCAGAAAAATAAATTCAAACTGAATTAAAGACATAAATGTGATATCTGAAACCATAAAAATCCTAGAAGAAAACATAAGCAGTAACTTCTTTAACATCAGCCATAGCTACTTCTTTCTAGATATATTCCCTGAGGCAAGGGAAACAAAAGCAAAAGTAAACAGTTGGGACTTCATCAAAATAAAAAGCTTCTACAAAGCAAAGGAAACAATCAGCAAGACTAAAAGGCAACTTATGTAATCAAAGAAGATATTTATATATAAATATATAAAGAAGTTATACAACTCAATACCCAGAAAATAAGCAATCTAATTAAAAATGGCAGAAGACATGAACAGACATTTCTCCAAAGAAGACATCCAAGTGGCCAAAAATACATGACAAGATGCTCAACATCACTAATCATCAGGGAAATACAAATCAAAACTATAATGAGATGTCACAATCACACCTGTCAGAATAGCTAAAATCAATAAGAAATCAATCAGCAGGAAAAAAAAATAGGTATCATCAAATTTGTGGAGAAAAAGAAACACTTGTACACTGTTGGTGGGAATGAAAACTGGTGCAGCCACTGTGGAAAACAGTATGGAGTTTCCTCAGGAAGTTAAAAACAGAACTACCCTATGATCCAGCAATGCACCACCAGATATTTATCCAAAGAATACAAAACCACTAATTCAAAGGGATACACATGCACCCATGTTTACAGCAGCATTATTTATAATAGCCAAGATATGGAAGTAGCCCAAGTGTTTACTGATAGATGAATGAATAAAGATGTGATACACACACACACACACACACACACACACACACACACACGCACAGAGGAATATTATTCAGCCTTAAAAAAGAATGAAATCTTGTCATTTGAAACAACATCAATAGAACTAGAGTATATTATGCTAAATGAAATAAGTCAGTCAGAGTAAGGCAATTACCATATGATTTCACTCATATGGGGACTTTTTTTTTTTTACTCATAAGAGGACTTTAAGGAAAAAAATAATAAAGGGGGAAAAAAGAGACAAATTAAGAAACAGACTCCAATTAAAGAGAAAAAACTGATGGTTACCACAGGGGAGAGCATGGGAAGATGGGTCAAACAGGTGATGGGAATTAAGGTGATGAGCACAGAGTAATGTATGAAATTGTTGAATCACCATATTGTATGCCTGAAACTAATATAACACTGTTAACTAACTGTAATGAATGAATGAACGAACGAACGAACGAACGAACGAATGAATGAATGGATGAATGAATACCCTTAATAAAATGTCCTCAACAAGAAAATTCTGCAAAATGCCTACAGATATATACTATTTCCTCCATATATTCTTATGTTGCAATAGTTCAACTTCAGCCAAATATTTACTACTGAAATAGTTTTCAAAGATTTGCTTTTCAAAATCATGAAGATCCATCTTAAGATATTCAGAAACATGTTTTATACACACAAATAACTGAAGGAAAGGAAGATTCACTACTATAGTTCCATTGTAACACACCCCACTAAAGTGTATCTTGAATTTAGGAACATATTTTCACTTTTAAACCAAGTTGAAGCTTCACATCGTTGACTTTTAGGAAAAGCATAAATGATTCTGAACTGGGTGGTAACACCAAATCCTACGCAAATTTACTTTGGCCAGCGCAAGCAACTGTTTCTCTGTTGTTGTTACAGACTCTTCCAATTTACAAAAATTTTGTTCCTAAGGAACATGGAGCTGGAAATAAACATAGCTCTAGGAGTGAAGAAGACAACTGATCAATCATTATAAAAACATATTAAGCTAAAAACAAGAACTGCCATGACATTTAAAAAATTCAACTCATGCTAAATAAATACAGGCTTTGCTCATTTTTTTAATAAAGAGAAACAAACAGCCATCTCTTTCTAGGTCCTTTTTTTTTAAAGATTTTATTTATTTATTTGACAGAGAGAAACACAGCTAGAGAGGAAACATAAGCAGGGGGTGTGAGAGAGGGAGAAGCAGGCTTCCTGCTGAGCAGGGAGAATGATGCGGGGCTCAGTCCCAGGACTTAGGGATCATGACCCAAGCCGAAGGCAGATGCTTAATGACTGAGACACCCAAGAGCCCCTCTTTCTAGGTTCTTCACCATCATTGTTCCTTAAAATATTTACCATGATCACAGCATTATACAGCAGGAAACATTTTGGTATGGAAAATTTGTTTCATCCTGCAAATTTTCTGTGTGTGTATGTGTGTGTGCATGCACACATAAGCGTGTGTTGTATGCGTGTAAATCAATTTACTATGTGAGCAATAAATCAACAATATTCCATTGTATTATTCTCGCAGCAGTGACTTCATTGTTTAGAGTTCTAGAATTTTAAGAGAGAAATCAAAAGTGACCTGCTCAAAGAGTAACAACTGGTGATTAGAAGTTCACACCATTTTCACATCTGTAAAATAAGGAGGTTGAACTCACTGATCCAGTTCCAATTCTGACATTCTGTGATTTTATGATTTTATTTTGCTAATTCATACTCTACAATACTGGAACTCATCAAACCACCCACAAACTAAGGGACTGTTGTTTCTGAGTAGCCTGATGTCCTATAAGCAAACCCAGTCATGAGGCATTTACCCATTTAAACAGTATGCATTTTCAGCACAGTCTAAGGGGGGGTACAGACAGCACTTTGCATCACATTTAGTCTTGCAAACAAAGTGTATTGGAAAGAAAATGACTAAAATTTATAGCCCTACCTTTCACAATTACCAATTTTACACAGAAGGAGGGTAAATGTGCTGACAGTACCATATCTAGGAGAAACAAGAAATACCCAGAAATGAGAGAAGTAACCTAAAAGGAAGTATTGTCTGAGTCAGAGGGGGAAAAATATGTCTAGAAACTACTACCTTCTGATGATGGAGAAACCAAATGCACCAGGCAAGCTTGCCACTCTACGGCATCTCAAATACATGCAAGTTTATACAAAAGAAAAGATGACTAAGGATGTTGCCAGGACGAACACACTGCCAGACTCCTTCATATCCATATCCTGGCAGAATTTGAGTCTCTTAGAAACTATCAGCATTAACCAGGTTAGTCCCGATTTCTCCTATAGATTAGGAAGTAGAACACAGAGGAAGGCATTTCTTCCTTCCTAAATTTCTTCACATCAGGCATTGTAGGGAAGCATATAAAGGACCAGAGGTGAGCACAAATACTCCCACCCTATTCCCAAAGCATTCCCTAGAAGAAATACATGCTTCATGGATAAAATAATATGTTTGTGTCCCATTTCCTTGGTCTTTTATGAAATTCTTTCAACAACATGCTCATGGCTCTTAAAAATTCTGCTCTGTTCATCATCTCAAGGTTCTGTTTGTTCGCTTCAAATGCCCACTCTAGGTAACTAGAAGTAGCTGGTGTTAAGAAGGATCCTAAGAAAGGAAATGTGAACTGGGGTAAATCAGAGAGGGAGATGAAGCATGAGAGACTTTGGACTCTGAGAAACAAACTGAGGTTCTTGGAAAAGAGGGGAGTAGGGGAATGGGTGAGGCTGGTGGTGGGTATTGAGGGCACATATTGCATGGAGCACTGGGTGCGGGGCATAAACAATGAACCTTGGAACACTGAAAAAATAAAATAAAGTATTA
>PITA01007553.1:54475-90956 GCA_004023965.1 Spilogale gracilis | reverse complement strand
GGGTGTCCTCTCTACTTCTAGGACATGAACATTTGTTTCATTCCTCAGATTTGGGAAATTTTCATCCATGATTTGTTCAACAATATTTTCTAGGCTTCTCTCTCTCTCAATTCCTTCAGGGATTCCAATAATTTTGATATTGGAGCGTTTCATGGCATCATTCATTTCCCTTATTCTGTTTTCTTGGGATTTTAGTTGTTTGCTCTAAGACTTCTCTTGCTCCTCCTTCTTATTCCGTGTGTCTTCCAAATCACTGATACGATCTTCAGCTTCACTTACTCTGGCTGTTAGCATATTTAAGTTAGATTGCATCTCATCTAAAGCCTTTCTAACCTCAGCTTTCACTTCTGTTACTATGGCTTCCACTTTGAGACTAATGTTCTTTTCTAAATTGACTATTGCTTGGACTATTGCTGCCCTGAATTCCATTTCTGTCATTTTGTTTATGTTCATTTCTAGTAATTCTGTGACCGAGGTTGCAGTCTCAGGGTTCTTCTTCTGTTGGGTGTTCTTTCTCCGAGTCATTGTGGCAAGGAGTGGTTGAGGGGGCGTATGGCTAGATATATCAGGCACTATCTAGGTGGATTGGTCGTTTGAAGGTTTTGGAGCAACCAGAGTTCACCACCGAAAAGGGAGGAGAAAGCAAAAAGAAAACGGAAGAGAGGAATCAAGAAAAGACACCCCTACCAGAGCGAGGCCTGGTGATAGGATTTATATGATACAAAGCTGTTACAGGGTAAAGAAAAGGGTTATCAAGGGTAAATGAAGAGATCAAAAAGCGAAGCCCAACCTATATGACCCCCAAAACCAGTATTTATATAATATAGAAGCAAAGACAATTACACAGACACACTGACAAACTAGAGTGGGAAGGTGAGGGCAGACACTCCTTGTGGGCAAGGAATGCGTTTCAGACGCTCCCGAGTTTGTCTTGTTATTGTTGGAGGAGCCCACTTTCAAAAGATATAGGGAGATTAGAACTGGTTGTATATAGGGGTAGTATTGAATAGGGATGTGGGATTGACTTGAAGCTTATATCTACATGTACATGTAAAAGAATAAAGGAAAGAGGAGAGAAGAAAGGGAAAAACAGAGAAAGCAAACAGGGAAACAAGAGGCAACAACAAAAGCAGAAAATACAGGAGTGTGTTTGAAAAAATTTCAGGGTAAAAAAGAAAAAAAATGTTATGGGGTGTTGTATTGGGTATCACGTTGTGATAAGAAGGGGGTTAAAAACTGAAAGAAGAAAAACCATGAGAATGTATTTTTAAGCTTAAAGTGGAAGTGTTAAAAGTAAAAATAGAAAAAAGTTTAAAAAAGTAAAGGAGGTGGAAAACTGTTTTGTTGAGTTGTAGGGCTTTTGGTACTTGTAGTCAGTGCCAGGAGTTTAATAAATTGCCTTTCCCCCGATTTGGGGTTTTGCATTGGAGTGTTGTCCTCCTGAGCTTCTGGCTTGCTTTCTGGGGGCGGGGCGTGCCGTTCCCTTTCAGTCCTTCTACCTAGGCTGAGTCTCTCGGCCCCCTTGCTAGAGGCCGGTCTCAATGGTAACCAGGTTATCAGGTTACAATTCTCTGGTAGTTGAGCGTTGTTCTTTTACGTCTTTTTTTCAGCTGTTGCAGAAGTCAGGGCGGAGCAAGATGTCTGCGCTCAGACCTCCCTCCCAGAGAGAGCCTCTACACAGAGAGGGGCTCTTTCCAGCCTCCTTTGTTGGTAGTCTGTCACAGCCGGGCTGGTGCAGACGTTGTATTGATTTCTGCCCCCGCCCCCGCTTGTCGCTTCACTCCCACACCTCAAAACCACAACTCCTTTTGGATTGTGCGACTTTGTCTGCGCCCTGGGACCCACGGCCTCTCCGGTCCCACGCAAGTCTGTAAAAACACCTTCCCTGGGGGGTCCGCACCCGGCCCACGGGGTGGAGAGAAACGGGAGAGAAGGGGAGTGGCGTAAAAATAGAATCCACGCCCGCTGGTTTTGCGGCAGCTGCGGCAGCTCCGGCGGTGGCGCACGGGGGCCCGGTGGCTCCGGCGGTGGCGCGCGAGGGCGCGCGGGGGCACCAGGTGGCGGGAAAAAATTTTAAAAAGTCTCCTTGCCTTACCCCGGGCTCCGCTGTGTTCCCGTTTCTGTCTAGCCCCGATTCAGGCCGTAATCTGCTGTTATTCCTCATTCACAGAGCACTTTCGTTTTGGGGTATTTGTTTTCAATGGTTCAGCTCTGCGGGCATCCTCCCCCACTCCCCTGTCTCTGGGGGCAAGTCTCCAGACCCTCTTATTTGTTTCTACCTTTTTGCCGATGTTACTTGTCTCTCGTGGCGGTGCAGAATTGGGAAATATTACATTTCAGGCTGATTTCATGGGTTTTCACGGTGGTCTTGTAGTGGTTTTTTTTTTTGCTGGAATTCAGCTCTCTTTAGGGAACTCCCCGAAATGTGGTCACCTTGCCTTCCGCCATCTTGACCTCACCTATTTTTTTTTTTTTTAAGGGAGAGGGAGAGAGAGAATCTCAAGCAGATTCCACACTGAGCATGGAGCCTGATACGAGGCTGGATCTCATAACCCTGAGATCATGACCTGTCCCACAATCAGGAGTCTGATGTTTAACTGACTGATATACTCAGTCGCCCCTATCTAATTACTTTTTTTTTTTTTTTAAGATTTTATTTATTTGACAGAGAGAAACACAGCCAGAGAGGGAACACAAGCAGGGGGAGTGAGAGAGGGAGAAGCAGGCTTCCCGCCGAGCAGGAAGCCCGATGTGGGACTTGATCCCGGGTCTCCGGGATCATGACCTGAGCCTAAGGCAGCCGCTTAACCAACTGAGCCACCCAGACGCCCCCCTCCTATATAATTACTTTTTAAATCAGTTAAGAGGCAGAGAGAAATATACATTTATAGTGTCTTTTATAATTACATAACTACTTTTACTTTTGCTCTTTGTTCATGTGGGTTTGAATGACCATCTTGGATCACTTGCTTTCAACCTGGAGAACTTCCTTTAGTATTTCTTGTAAGGTAGGTCTACTAGGAACATATTCAATCAGTCTTTGTTTATCAGGTAAAGTTCTTATTTTGCCTTTACTTTTGAATAATAGGTTTTCTGGTTATAGGATTTTTGTTTGGTAGGTTTTTTCCCTTTAAGTGCTTTGGATATTTTGTCCCTCTATTGTTTCTACTGTGAAATCTGGTGTTAGTCTTTTTGGGGTTCCCTTGTCTGTACCTCATCGCTTTCTTCTTGCTGCTTTCAGATTTTTTCCCCAGCCTTTGACTTTCAGCATATTTACCATGTGATTTATATTTGTGAGTCTCTTGTATTCATCCTACTTGGAATTTGTTGGGTTTATTAGATGTGTAAGTTATTGTTTTTCAATAAATATGGTAAGTGGTTAGCCATTATTTTTGCAGTATTTTTTCTTCTCTTCTCGACTGGTATGTACCCATTATGAGTATGTTGTTGTATTTAAGAGTATTATATAGCTCTGTGAATTTCTGTTCATTTTTCCTCATTCTTTTTCTTCTCTTTATTCTTTGGCTTGTATTCTTTTGCCAGTTTAGATCTTCTGTTGAGCCCTGCATTATTTTACTAAGGCTATACCACACTGGGTGACTTATACAATAAACAACAGAAATTTATTGTCTAGGAATCCAAAGTCAAGATATTGACAGGGCTAGTTTCTTCTGAGGGCTGTGAAGGAGGATTCTGTTCCAGGCCTCTTGTCATTGGCTTGTAGATGGCAGTCTTCATGTTCAGATGGTATTTTCTTTGCATGTATTTCTGTCTTAAAAATACCTCCAGTTTTTTATAAGGACACTAATCATATTGGATTTACTTCCACCTTAATGTCGTCATTGTTACTTGATTACCTTTTTAACGACACTGTCTTCAAGTATGTTCACATTTTGAGGTACTTGTGGCTAAGACTTCAACATGTGAACTCTAAGGGGATACAACCCAGCCTATTACAATCCCCTCTAGTGAATTGTAAATTTTAGTTATAGTACTTTTCAATTCTGTAATTTCTGTTTTGTTCTTTTTTCTAATTTCTGTCTCTGTGTTGATATTCTCTGCTTGAGATAACATTGTCAACATGCCCTCTTTTACTTCTTTAATCATACTTCCTTTAGTTTTATGAATATGTTTATATGGCTACCTTGAAATCTTTTCCTGTTAAATCTGGTTTCTGGTCACTCTCAGAGGCAGTTTCTGTTACCTGTTTTGTTTTTTTTCCCCTTTGGGTATGAGACATAATTTTCTTTTCTTTTTTTTTTTTTTTTAAAAGATTTTATTTATTTGACAGAGAGAAACACAGAGAGAGAGGGAACACAAGCAGAGGGAATGAGAGAGGGAGAAGCAGGTCTCCTGCCGAGCAGGGAGCCCGATGTGGGGCTCGATCCCGGGTCTCCGGGATCACGACCTGAGCCGAAGGCAGTTGCTTAACCAACTGAGCCACCCAGGCGCCCCGAGACATAATTTTCTTATTTCTTTGCATGTCTCTTAATGTTTTACTGGACATTTTAGATGATATATTTTAGCAACTCTGTACTGATTCCCTCCACTTTCTGGGGCTTATTACTCTTACTTGCCTTTTTTTTTTTTTGCATCTGGCTGGATGATTTAAATGAAATCTGTTTTCCTCCTCTGACGTTGCTCCTCAGTGAGGCACAGCTTGACTTTTTCTTGCACATCTAATATTTCTTTGTTAGAAATTTGTACAGTCTAATATTGTAGAAACTCTGAATTTACTGTTTTACTTTTCTAAGATTTTTATTATTATTTTCCTGGACTGCAAAATCCATCTCCCTGTGATGTATAATCTTAGATCTCTGTGCCTAATTTAGTTTTTGATTCTTATTTTTTAAAAAGATTTATTTGTTTTAGAGAGAGAGTGTATATGTGAGTGGGAAGGGAGGAGCTGAGGGAGACACTCTTCAAGCAGACTTCCCGCTGAGTGCAGATTTGGATCCGGGGCTCTATCCTACAACCCATGAGATCATGACCTGATCTGAAACCAAGAGTCAGATGCTTAACTGACTGAGCCACCCAGCTGCCCCTGATTATTTTTACTTTTTTAGCCATAATTCCTCTGGGTCATTTCAGGGTCGGTATAGGTAAGCCACTGATTTGGGTAGAGTTTATGTTAATACACTTTCAGCCTTTAAGAGTTCTGTTGTCTCCTGATGAATCTGGGTTAGTTGAGGAATGCAGACAAATAATAAACTGGGAAAAAAGTATTTAAAATACTTTGACTAGACAGAGGGCTAATTTCTTTGATACGTAGATCTTACAAATTGATTTTAAAAAACAAACAGTTAACAGAAAAATAGGCTAATGAAAATGAATAGGAGTTTACAGAAGTAGTATAAATGATAGTAAGCAAGAAAGGATGCTTAAGCTTCTGAAGAAATTCAGCTAAAATTCCATTTTTCATCTGTTAGAATGGTAAAATATTAATAATGATGTAGGGGAAAATGAGTTCTCATTGTTAGTGCTTTGGAAGCATATATTAGAATTTAAAATACACGTGCCATTTTATGCAGCAATTCTAAGTGTGCAAAGAATATATGAACTAAAGAATTATTCATTGCTATTTATTTATAGAAGTAAAAAATTAGAAGTGACTGAAATTTCCATTTTTGGAGATCTGATGAGCTGCCATCAGATGGGAAACCATCCAGTTTTGGGAAAAAATGACATGACTATATGTAGTGACATAGAAGGAGTTGTTTTTTATATAGTATGTCTGATTATGTTTGTATATAAATTGAAAATATCAAGGATATTCACAATTCTCTCTAATGTGACCATTCTTTGAGTAGTTGAGTTTGTGGAAGGAGGAGAACTGGGACCATTGTATTTCTAAACGACTTGCTTCATTTATTTATTTATTTACTTAATTTCACAGAAAGAGAGAGAGAATGCACACAAGAGCACAAGCAGGGGAAACAGCAGGCAGAGGGAGAGGAAGAGGGAGAAGCAGGCTCCCCGCTTAGCAGGGAGCCAGATAGGGGCTCAGTCCCCAGACCTGGAGATCTTGACCTGAGCTTAATGACTGAGCCACCCAGGCACCCCTAAGCTGCTTGTGGTTTTTAATAACAAGCATGTATTAAATTTATGTTTGAAAGAAAATATACATTATATAGTATTATATAGTATTTACCAAATTTATAAATTAAGAATTATATGTTTATATATAAGTTTATAAATTGAAGACTTATCACAAAAGACTCATCACAAAAATTTCATGGTTTGCTTCCTATTTAGGTATTGAATATGAACCATAACTAGTTTACAGAAGGTAAAGGGATGTGCTCTTCTGTTTGCTAGAGATTATGCGTAAATGGATTATTTCATCTTAAGATTTGAAACATCTTTAAAAAACAATCTGGTTGAAAAAAGAATAACCCCGGCTGAATGAGTCATGTGTTATACATATCTAACATATTAATGTAATCTTATCACTGAGGAAGAAAAAAGTTAATAACCGTTCACATTATATTCAAAATATATTAGTTACTAGCCTGTTTCATTTAAAATAATATTGGGTTCAGGAATAGAAATTTTTTAATTAAATTGGATTGAAAAATACAAAGACATATTTTAAGTCTTTTTCTTTTTATGTAGTTATACTATAATAAGTACATCATAGTTATTTCTTTTAATTTTATAGTACTTTTATTTTACATTTATGAAAATTGTAGGTTGAAAATACTAATTATATGTGTATTTATTTTGCATTATGGAATCAAATTTTATCACAGGTTTCGTCTTGATATATATCGCTGTTTGGCCAGTCCAGCTCTAATAATGTTAACGGAGGAGGATCCAATTCTGAGGGCATTTGAACTTAGTGCTGATTTAAAAGAATTAAGCCTTGTGGAGGTGGAATTCAGGTGAGAATGAGTGGAAATTGTAAATTATATCCTTTTTTTTTTTCCAGAATCCCTTTAGCCTGAGTTTTATTTTTCATAAACCAAACTCATGTTTATATTTATTTACTTTTGATCCAGGATGACCAGACCTTGCTGTTACCTGCCTGGGATTTTCCTTCAGGCTCAATGGAATAGACCTTGATTTTATTTAGGTTGCTCTTTCCCCACCTGCCCTTTGCTATTCTTGCACCATCCTTAAATTCCCCCTTTGTTTAGTGTTGCCAAAGACAGTGAAGAGTAGGGGGAATGGCAGCCTTAAGCAAGAGCAAATTTGTAACTCTTCTCTATTCTACCTCCACTCATTCGCAGATTCTACAATCATCCTTAGAGCCTGATCCTTCATAACTTTCTGAAGCATATAGAATGCTTTCTGTGTGTCAGGGACATTCCACACACAGAGACATAGTTCCTTTTCACTGTTTGTCAGATTTTCTATTAGGAGACACATAACATGTAGGTATAAAAATAAAATACTACTGATTAAGAGGGATGAATTCCATTCTGAGTTTTCTTCTGAAATGCAGAGTTAAGGGCGCCTGGGTGGCTCGGTTGAGCGACTGCCTTTGGCTCAGGTCATGATCCCAGAGACCCAGGATCGAGTCCCACATCAGGCCTCCCTGCTCAGTGGGAAGCCTGCTTCTCCCTCTCTCACTCCCCCTGCTTATGTTCCCTCTCTCGCTGTGTTTCTCTCTGTCAAATAAATAAAATCTTTAAAAAAAAAAATCTTAAAAAAAAAATCTTTAAAAAAAAAAAAAGAAATGCAGAGTTAAATGTAATTTTGACACAAAGAATCATTTTTATCAATTTCCCTTAGAGAGTTAAGTTGGGGGAACCAAAAAAGGCTTGGGAAAAAGCAGCCCATTAAACTACTAATTTAAACATTTAAAAAATTAAAGTCCTTAGAAAATGCTATTTCCTAGACTTGAAAAATTTTGAGACCTTCCCTTATTTTAAAGTATCCCTGGTACCCCCCAAAGAAGGAGAAATTGATCATTTTTCGCCAATTCCTGCTGTGAGGTTTCTGCGGGGGCAGGTTATATCTATCTCTATACCTTTCCTTTTAAGTCTAGCTGCTGTGGGAGCCACCCCTACCTTGCATTATACTCCTCTATTGACTTGACAAGGTGGAAAGAAACAGCCTTCGTCCAGGAAGGGCAATAAGAAGCTTGCAGTTTTCCTATGCTTTAATAGCAGTTCAGAGTGTGTTCTTGATAGCTGAGTTCTAGAAACTTTTTAAATATACCTGTTTATAAGTTTTAAAATATATCCTTTGAGAAACACATAAGACATGGTTAAAATGTAACTTGTTGGTACTTTTAACTTTATTAGCACATGAAGCTATTAAATCTGAAGTTTGTTGATTTAGGCCTGTCGTTCCCCCCCACCCCAAAGATTTTATTTATTGATTTGAAGAGGGAGAGAGCACAGCAGAGGGAGTGGCAGGCAGAGGGAAAAGGAGAAGCAGCCATCCTGAGAGCAGGGAGCCCAATGTGGGGCCCTATCCCAGGACCCTGGAATCATGACCTGAGCAGAAAGTGATGGTACAACTGACTCAGCCACCCAGGTGACCCAATTTAGGCCTGTCTTTAATCAGTAGTTAAACCCTAAGTTTTAAGGAATACTGATTATGAAAGAAAATTCTTTACTAGGAGTATTTCAGTGCCTTTTCTTTCCAACTTGAATATTGCTCAAACACACACTTTGAAAGGGAATCAAAATACTATTTTAATATCAAAAGCATACAGCATGTTGTGGGTTATTATTGAAAACACCTCTCATTAAAAGTTACATAGTAATATTTATTGGATAGCATTATTATTATCCATTGTGTAGGTAAGTAATATAAAAGGAAGTTATATCAAACTTACAGAGAATAAGGGCAAATGAGTTAATAACTGGTTAGCAACTGTAAACAATTTCTAGGAATATTAGTATATCTAAGGAAATACTGTACTCCTCTAAAATTATCCATGTCAACACAGGGAACACAATTGTATCACAGTTTTCCCCAAAGCTGTAGAGAATTTATGTACCCATAGGTTCTTTGTTCTTTTGACCATCAGCACAAAATGACTTCAGATTTTGTAGAGCCCTATCAGAATTAAAATGTTACTGAGTAAATAATTTTGTATTGAAAAAAGCTTAATTAGAAGCTGGAAGTGACATTTCTAATAATAAACTATTGAGTTTTGCAGGAATGATTATGAGGAACTAGCTCGACAATGTAAAATGTTTGCTAAAGATTTGCTTGCACAAGCCCGGAATTCACGAGAATTGGAAGTTATCCTAAACCATACATCGAGTGATGAGCCTCTTGACAAACGGGGATTACTAGAAGAAAGAATGAATTTAAGTCGTCTAAAACTTGCTATCAAATATAACCAAAAGGAGGTATGAGATTTTCTGTGATATATATACATTATTTCCAGGATACCTGGGTCGCACAGTTGGTTAAGCGTCTGACTCTTGATTTCAGCTCAGGTCGTAAGATAAGCCGGCCTCCTCACTCAGTGTGGAGTCTACTTGGGTCTGTCTCCCTCTCCGTCTGCTCCTCCTGCTATTGCTCTCTCTCTCTCTCTAAAATAAATAAATATTTTTCAAAAAGAATTATTTCCTCCACAGTAGTATAGTGGCTCAGGGCAATTAATTAAGAATTAAAGATATGGGGCACCTGGGTGGCTCAGTTGGTTAAGCGACTGCCTTCGGCTCAGGTCATGATCCCGGAGACCAGGGATCAAGCCCCACATCGGGCTGCCTGCTCGGCGGGAAGCCTGCTTCTCCCTCTCTCACCCCCCCTGCTTGTGTTCCCTCTCTGGCTGTGTTTCTCTCTGTCAAATAAATAAAATCTTTAAAAAAAAAAAAAAAGAATTAAAGATATGTACTCTGCTACCACTTTTTTTTTAAAGGTTATTTATCTGTTTAAGAGAGATTGAGAATATGAATAGGGATGAGGGTTAGAGGGAGAAGGAGAAGCGGACTCCTTCCTTGGTGAGCAGGGAGCCTGATATGGGGCTCAATCCCAGGACCCCAGGATCATGACCTGAGCCAAAGGCAGATACTTACCTGACTGAGGCATCTAGGCACCCAAAGGGTATGGACTTCAAAAGTTTAGTGCAATGAGTGTGGCGTTAAGCAAATACTCAATAAATAACAGTTGCTATTATTTATTTTTTTTGGTTCAAGGACAGTTTTACTACTTCCCTTTTTTAAAAAAAATTGAAGTATTGTTGACACAAGTTGCTTTTAGCAATTAATACTAACTATAATAATAATAATAACATGGATGTTAAGTTAGTGTTTTTGCCAAATAGTAGCTATTTAGATAAAATCTTGACAGTACTTTTATAATGATATTTCTATCTTGTATTTTGTCTGTCATAGGTTTGTTTTATTGATTTGGCTATAAGTAGTGCTTTCTATAGTAATAGTACCTTTCTGTTTAGAAATAAACTATCAGATACTGTGTTTCCTGGTTCTCATTTAATTCATTGACTCCCAAAGGTGGAGAGGCATATGATATAATTAAGTTCAGTCTGGCTCTACTGGCATTACCTCTTCCTGTTAAGATTTCTAATTCCTGTACACACACACACACACACACACACACACACACATACACACATACACACGAGATACATGATTCAGGAACCTGAAGAAGGAAGGTCTGCATTTTAAATTTCATTTTTTGAGATAATTTGCTAAACATGGATGTCTATATATAGGTAATGATACCCAGTTGGTATATGAGGTATTGGTAAATGATACTTTTAAGATATTTTTTCTAAGACCCATTTTTTTTAAAGATTTTATTTATTTGACAGAGAGAAACACAGCCAGAGAGGGAACACAAGCAGGGGGGGGTGAGAGGGAGAAGCAGGCTTCCTGCTGAGCAGGCAGCCTGATGTGGGGCTCGATCCTGGGTCTCCGGGATCATGACCTGAGCCAAAGATAGTCGCTTAACCAACTGAGCCACCCAGGCGCCTCAAGACTCATTATTTTTTTAAAAAATACTTGATTTATTTTAGAGAGAGAGAACATGAGAGAGCGAGAGCACAAGCAGGGGAAGAGGCCGAGAGAGAGGGAAAACAGACTCCACACTTAGTGCAGAACCATTGCAGGGCTCACTTTCCCTACCCTGAGATCAAGACCTGAACCAAACTGGTTGGACATCAGCCAACTGAGCCACCCAGATGCCCCTAAAGCCCATTATTTGTATTATTATTATTTTTTTAAGATTTTATTTATTTATTTGACAGAGAGATCACAAGTAGGCAGAGAGGCAGGCAGAGAGAGAGGAGGAAGCAGGCTCCCTGCTGAGCAGAGAGCCTGATATGGGCCTCGATCCCAGGACCCTGAGATCATGACCTGAGCCAAAAGCAGAGGCCTTACCACTGAGCCACCCAGGTGCCCCATTATTTGTATTATTAATATAGATGTTAGAATAAAACTTGCTTATCAGATATTAATATAAAAATGTGACCTGAGATAGATAAAGGTAGAAGATAAGATACAGGACCTTTGGTACTAGGAGCAGAATTTTTTATTATTTTGGTTCAACATTTGAGCCTCACCATGGTTTTGTGACTCAGGAATTTGGTACAGGAATTTTAAGATGTTTATTTTAACATTACTTACACAGTATATCACTTACCCAGATTTCTAAGTTCAAATCCTGTGCTTTTTCTAATACGCAACAGTTCTTGATTAAGATAAGACATTTGTAGGAAAATATTAAACACAAGAATTTGGATCAGTGTAACTGTAAGATTTTAAATCAACAACATACCTGTGTGCTTAAAAAGGAAATACAGCACTAATGTGTATAAATAGAAACAATATAGAGCACCTGATGTAATTGTCCTCTAATAAACATTTTGACTAGATCTTATGTTAATTTATTTATTTCCGTGTTCTACAACCTAAAATAGACATGGAATACTAGAAAATGATAGAGTAAAGAGATAACAAGATACAAAAATCAACTTAAGTGATTGGAGAAAGAACTTTAAAGAAAGGTGGAAAGACCTGAGATTATCCTGGTTAGGGAAAGAGAAACTAAGAGCCAGTTTCCTAATGATTGAGATTATACACACACACACACACACACACACACACACACACACACACACACACAGAGGACTCACAGATGTAAGGAAATGTTCCATTCTAAAGAAGATGCAAGAAAAGAAAAGAAGTAATAGTAATATTTTTATTTGAAAGGAAAATACTCTGTAATTTTTTAAGGATGCATGACAATATAGTTTTTTGAACTAGATTTCTAGCTATGATCAGAGGGGAGGATAATATCTTCCCAAATAGTTGGTAGACTTTGTTTAGGTACTCTGTCCTGAATAACTAATTCCGGATACTTAATGGCATTAAAACAATATTTTGTAATCATTTATAATAATTTCATAATCATTTTATTATGCTCGTGGATTGTGTAGGCCAGGAATTAGGACAAGGCACAGCAAGGATAGATAATATTTCCTTGCTTCACTGTGTCTTGGGTCTCAGCTGGAGGTAGCTCAGATGACTGGGGATACAGTCATGTGGAGGCTTCTTCACCCAAGTATCTGGTGCCTGAGCAGCAGCTGAGGACTCCAGCAGGGAGCTCTCAAGTGGGCTGGGTGGATCCATAAAGGGGGGTCCTCCTGAGCAGTTACTGCTGGAATCACGGAGGGGCATGGCCATTATGGTAGGTTGACTGTGAGGAGATGGTCTAAGAAGCCTGTGAGGGCTGCCCAGAGTGCCTACATGTAGCCTGGGTTTTCTCACAGCATGCTAACTTGGGGTAGTAGGATGCTTTATATGACAGTTAATGCCACCAAGATTAAGTGTTCCTCAAACAAGGTGGAATCTGCATGGCCTTTTAAAACTGACCCTCAGAAGTCACAGTGTCACTTCTTTCAGAATTTACTGATTAAAGCAATCACAGCTTTGTTGAAGGGTATGAAGCATTGATAACCCACCTCTTGATGAGAAGAATAGCAAAAAACTTATATCAATGTTTTAAAACCACCACAGACCTAAAATATTTCTAGTTGGAATTTTATTCTTCAAATTACATATTTAACATGACTGTTAATTAAATTGTCATTATATAGAGGAATGATAAGAACAGCAGTCCTTTGATATTGGGGGAAAGGGAGAAACCACTAAGTTTGGGATGCTACTAAACTAGGTAGTTGGAGAGAAGAAAAGCTGTTTCTTTCCCTAGTTTTCATCTTGAGAGACAAATTAAGATCCCATAAAAGCACTAAAATCTAAGCTGAAGAATGAAGTAAGACTTAACCGCCAAAAATGAGTATAGCATATAGAAAATTTCTTTTTTTTTTAAGATTTTATTTTTTATTTGAGAGATTGAGGGAGAGAGCACGACAGGTGGGGAGGGGCAGAGGAAGAAGGAGAGGGGCAGACTCCATGCTGATCAGGGAGCCCGACATGGGGCTTGATTCCAGAACCCTGAGATCACGATGGAGCCAAAAATCAGGAGCCAAACGCTTAGTGGATTGAGCCACCTAGGCACCCAGTATAAATAATTTTAAAACAGAAGATTGACCAATTAGTATTTAATATCTGAATGGCATTATGATCACTTGTGCTTTGGTAATTTCAAACCTGATCTCATAATTGTATCCACTGTTACCAGAATCCTTAAGTTATACTTCACAACATGAGCATTATATTGAGAAAGAACTGCTTCTGAAGTTAGTAAACTAAGAAGCTTTGTAAACTTTGATAAATTGATTCCTATAATTGAACTAGAATATCCCTCTTATTTGGCAATATATTTTCCTTTTTGCTTACACAGAATTCAGTTTTAAGCAGATAAAGAGTATGATAATTTAAAGAAATTCTCAATGTTTTCATGTTTTATATGAATGTTTATATCAATGTTTCTCAGTGTTTTATATATAAGATGTAAATATATCTTATGTTTAGACTTGGATTGCTTTGCTGTCTTAGTATCTTGGTTTCTTATAACTGAAATCAGTAGTTCTTCTAGACAGAAATTTTTTTCTTTGGTTTGTGGTTGTTAACTGAAATTTCACAAACATGAGAATCTCTAGAAATTAAATTTTGGAAAATGGCTAAGTAAGCTATTAATATTAATACTTACATGCTACATGCAATGAATTAGGCATTACTCTGAGTGTTACATTTAATCCTTGTAACAAGTTTGTGTGTAGAGACTTATTATCTCCATTTTATAGATGGGAAATTTGAGGCTTAAAGAGGTTTAAAGACTTGCTCAAGGTCAATTACTAAGTGGTAGAGCCTGGATTTGAATCCCAGTAATCTGGCCTCAGAGTCTATGCCCTCAACCTCTAGACTCTTTTTTTTTTTAATGGAGGTGGGGGGTGGAGAGAGAGCATGCACAAGCAGGGGGAGCAGCAGAGGGAGAGGGAGAAGCAGGCTCTCTGTTGAGCAAGGAGGCCCACGTGGGTCTTGATCCCAGGACCCCGGGACCATGACCCAAGCCGAAGGCAGTGGCCTAGCCGACTGAGCCACCTAGGTGCCCCTCCACTCTTTTATTATTACATTTAAGTGAAACAAAAACCAAAATATTATGTGGGTTTTAAAGAATTGATTTCTATTAACACTTTGAATATCAGTTAAAAAATGGTATATCAAATTATATTTACATGCATTTATTAATTTATTAAGTATTTGTTAATTAATGTATTTATTCATAATTATTAATGTTTATTTATTTGTGGGTGTGTGTGTGTGCTCTTTTCAGTTTGTCTCACAGTCTAACTGCCAGCAGTTCCTGAATACTGTTTGGTTTGGGCAAATGTCAGGTTACCGACGTAAGCCCACCTGTAAGAAGATAATGACTGTTTTGACAGTTGGCATCTTTTGGCCGGTTTTGTCACTTTGTTATTTGATAGCTCCCAAATCTCAGTTTGGCAGAATCATTCACACTCCTTTTATGAAATTTATTATTCATGGAGCTTCGTATTTCACATTCCTGCTGTTACTAAACCTCTACTCTCTTGTCTACAATGAGGATAAGAAAAACACAATGGGGCCCGCCCTTGAAAGAATAGACTATCTACTTATACTGTGGATTATTGGTAAGTGTCAAGTTTAGTCAAAAGATTTTGCTTTAAATTGCCCTTAATTCTCCCTTGCTTGCTGACATTACAAACATGTATGTCCAGTTTATAATTTTGAACTGTTTGCACAGCAAGAATTTGAACACTTTAAATGTTCACTGAAGACTTAACTAACATTTTTGTAAAGATAAATGATCCTGAACTTGACAAGGGAGCAGATCTCTTATTTAATATTACTTAATTACTTGGAAATGAAAAATTCTTTATTCTCAGTCTCTAAAATTGTTCATTGTCATTAAAACAGAAAAATTGTGCTGATGAATGCTTTTTTAGTATAAGAGTATGAATCTCTTTTCTTGGTACTTTAAAATGTAATATATATTATACTTTGTTGCATTTGAAGAGTTAACTATTTTGTTTTATTATACCATTAGTTTTCCTTTTAAGAAGCTATGAACTTATGAGGTTGCATCTTTATCTTTATTATAGAAACATTATTTAAATTTAGATTTAAAGGACTCCCTGTGACTCACTCAATATTGTAATGATAGCCAGTTCTCTTTAGAAATAATAGGGTTTTTAAATATAAGATACTTTATTTTATGAAAATTGTTTTTATAAGCGTTATGCTGTATGATAAATATTTTGAATGACCTTCTGCAGTTTTTACAGTTTTTGCCCTTTTTTGTGGGGGATGGAGGGGAGTTGAGATATAATCACATTGTCTATTTATGGTCTTTTAATGACATCTTCTTTATTTTCCTCTGTATCTTTAGCCTTGTTTTGTTTTGTTTTTTGTTTTTAAATTCTATTTAGTTAACACGTAGTGTATTATTAGTTTCAGGAGTAGAATTTAGTGATTAATCAGTTGCATTTAATACCTAGTGCTCATTACATCAAGTGTCCTTCTTAATGCCCGTCACCCACCCAATTACCCCATCCTCCACCTCCTTTCCTTCCAGCAGTCCTCAGTTTGTTTCCTGTAGTTAAGAGTCTCTTATGGTTTGCCTCCTTCTCTGTTTTTATCTTATTTTATTTTTCCTTCCCTTCTCCTATGCTACCTGTTTTATTTCTTAAATTCCACATATGAGTGAGGAGACCCTGGGTGGCAGTCGGTTAAGTGACTGACTCTTGGTTTCAGCTCAGGTTGTGAACTTAGAGTCGTGATATCAAGCCCCGTATTGGGCTCCAAGCTCATCAAGAGGTCTGCCAAGGTTTTTCTTTCCATCTCCTTCTGCCCCTCCACATACTTGCTTGCATGTTCTCTCTCAAATAAGTAAATAAGTCTTTAAAAAAATTCTACGTATGCCTGAAATCATATGGTATTTATCTTTTTCTAACTGATTTATTTCATTTAACATAATAACCCTCTAGTTCCATTTATGTCATTGCATATGGCAAAGTTTCAATCTTTTGATGGCTAATATTTCATTATATATATCTATATATAATGGATTTTTAGATACATTATTTAATGTATATATTAGATATCTATATATCTATTATATCTATATCACGTCTTCTTTATCGGTCCATCTGTTGATGGATATATGGGCTCTTTCTGTATTTTGGCTGTTGTGGACATTGCTGCTGTAAACATTGGGATACATGTGCCGCTTTGAATCACTACATTTGTATCCTTTAGATAAATACCTAGTAATGTGGTTGCTGAGTTGTAGGGCAGTTCTATTTTTGACTTTTTTTTTTTTTAAAGATTTTATTTACTTGACAGAGAGAAACACAGCCAGAGAGGGAACACAAGCAGGGGGAGTGAGAGAGGGAGAAGCAGGCTTCCCACCGAGCAGGAATGTGGGACTCGGTCCTGGGTCTCTAGGATCATGACCTGAGCCGAAGGCAGTCGCTCAACCAACTGAGCCATCCAGGCGCCCCTATTTTTAACTTTTTAAGAAACCTCCATGCTCTTAATTTTAGCCATTCTGCTCAGCATGAGGTAGCATCTCATTGTAGTTTTGATTTGTATTTCCCTGATACTGAGTGATGTTGACCATTTTTTCATGTGTTTGTTAGCCATTTGTATGTCTTCTTTGGAGAAATGTCTATTCATACCTTCTGCCCATTTTTTGACTGGATTTTTTTTTGAGGTGTTGAGTTTGATAAATTGTAGATTTTACATACTAGGCCTTTATCTGTGTGATATGTCATTTGTGAATTCTTCTCTCATTCCATAGGTTGTCTTTTAGTTTTGATTGTTTCCTTTTTCAGCCTTGTTTTTAAATTCAGTTTTTCTCAAAAAATAATAATAATAATCAAATTCAGCGTTTCTCACCTATCTTTTTGGTATTTGCTATAGAGTAAAAGATAATAAAATTTAGTATTCTCTATGATATAAAGCACTGATTGATCAATATGTTCTTTACTGATTTAATTATTAAGTAATTTGAGAAAGTTAATGTTATTTTCACTTTTAGTTCTCCTTCAGCTATAAAAATAATTTGCATGTTTTGGAATTTTAATTTTTATTTGGAGTTAGTTCATCTCAGGCGACTTCATCAGAGTTTTACTTTTAGCAGTATTCAGTTCATTGTGCATTAACATTTAAAATTAGGTAGATAGGGCACCTGGGTGGCTCAGAGGGTTAAGCCTCTGCCTTCGGCTCACGTCATGATCTCAGGGTCCTAGAATCGAGTCCCACATCGGGCTCTCTACTCAGCGGGGAGCCTGCTTCCCCCTCTTTTCTCTGCCTGCTTCTCTGCCTGTTTGTGATCTCTCTCTGTCAAATCAATAAATAAAATCTTTAAAAAAAATAAAATTAGGCAGATAAAATAAAAATAACACACATCTGAATTCTAGGTTAAAGGGAATTAAGCCATTTCTTCTTGTTAATATTTTTCTCTCGTATTTCTGCTATTTTATCTAAAATGTAATATTTTAATTTAGGAATAATTTATACTTTACCACATGTAGTTCCAAATTGCTTTGTTATAGAGATTTCTAGTGCAAAATTTGTTTGTATTGTTTTTTGAAGAGGTTAAAAAAATATTAGACTGCATGGAATCTCTAAGAAGCACTTTTTACCTCTATTCATTTAAACTACTTTTGAGAGATTGTTATATATATCTTAGTAATCAAAAAAGGAAATTTTATATCATTTATCTGTAACCTGTTGTTTAAATAATCATGAGAAAGAATCTTTTCTTTGTTTTGTAATTAAGATTCCGGTTTCCTAAGTCTGTATAAGGATCAAATTAATGTTTATATTTCTTAGCAGTAAGTAGAAACTTATTGAACTCAAAGAGTTATACCTAAACTCCTTGCATAGTGTATATATTACTGTTGTAACAGATTTCCTAATAACGGTAAAACTATTGCTATTTCTTTTTAATCATGATGGCTCTATTTTCAATGACATTATTGAGTATTCATACACACACAATATGATTAATTTTCTAACCATATTCTGTTTCAGTAGAAGAGCGTAATGTGCATTAAGCTAGTAAAATTCCTGGAAGTGCTTTACTTTTCTCAGCACAGCTTCTGCTTTGAAACCAGTAGATCTGAATAAACCTTACCAATGATATCTTCTAGGCCTGTTGTGTAATTAGATGCCTCTGGGCTTCCTTAAATGTGTAGATCTGAACTTGCTCTAAGGAAACATATAGAAATCACTGGCCTGCTTATCTAAAGGCACGTACTCATTCAATGTATTATTTCATGCCATGAAAATGGTGACTTTGGCTTATGATGGCTGACTTCTGTACATTTGTTTCCTGTTCTTTTCCTTGGCTCGCCAGAAAAAGTAGGATTACATTATAAAAAACACATAGGTAAAATGGAAATAATGTGTCAATAAATGCACAGAATATTAGTGGTATCCTTTTACTTCATTTTTACTGTTAGAATATAATAGAACAGCTAGTATAAATATATATATATTTTTAAAGATTTTGTTTATTTATTTATTTGACAGAGAGAGGGGGGGAGCACAGGCAAAGGGAGAAGGAGAAGCAGGCTCCCTACTGAGCAGGGAGGCCAGTTGCTGGGCTCAGTCCCAGGATCCTGACCCATGACCTGAGCCAAAGGCAGATACTTAACTGACTGATCCACCCAGGTGCCCCTAAAAATATATTTTTTGAAATTTTGTATATCTACTTTGTCCACACACAGGCAGAAATGAGATATGGTGCAACACTCATGGAACTTATGGTCTAATTAAGGCAAAAACTTGAGAATTGTACATATAAATGAAAAAGCACAAATGAGTTAAGAGCTGCTAAGTAAAGGTCATGGAGCTAGGACAGCAAGCATTTTAGAAAGGGATCTTACCAAGTTATGAAAGTTGGAAAGGCTTTCTTAAGGAACTGATAAATGAGCTAGATCTAAAAAAATAAAAAAGAGTCAACTAAGACAATTAGGAGAGGAATAGTCAGGCTGAAATAAAAGTTACATTTAGAGGCACCATGGCAAGAAGGAGTATGGTACAGAGAAGGTACTGAGTAAAGGCTGGAGCAGAGAGAACAAGAGAAGCAAAATCCAAGATGAAGCTGTCGAAATGGATGGTGCTTCAGAGCATGCATAGACTTGTGGGCCATGTTAAGTAATTTTGACTTTATGCTAAGAAGAATAGAAAACCATTGAAATGTTTAAGTATTTGAGTGACATGATCAGATTTGCCTTTTGTTTTTTGTTTTTGTATTTCAGATTTGCCTTTTGAAAAGATCATTTTGGCTACAGTAGAGAATGGTTAAGAGGATAGGGCTGTGGTAAGAGTGGACGGAGGGTGTTGCAGATAAAAGCTCATGGTGCCTTGGAGTTAGGGTGGTTATGATAGAAAAAGAGAGAAGGGAACAGCTTTGAGAGATATTTACAACATGAAGTCAATAGGACATGGGAATACACAGTATAAAGGAGGTGAGGAAGGGTGACTTTATTAAGCAATGTAGGTATTTTGGAAGAGTACTTGGACTGGGGATTTGTGAGAGAGTAGACCCTGAATATGGTTTTAGATACCTTGAAATTAAAAAGACTTCAAGATAGCTAAAAGACAATTAGACATCATAGTCTGGAGCTCAAGACGAAGTCTAAACTTGAGTTAGTAATGTGTGAATAATCTGCATATTGGTTGTATCTGAAATTATGGGCATGGATGAGACACTTGAGAAAGTATAAAATGAAAATAGAGGATGTAGGAGCAGGCCTTGAGGAATCCCAAAATGATGGGATTATAGCTTATAGTGTTGGTTACTAATTCTAAAAAAAAAACAAAAAATACCCTAAAATATAGTATATTGACTAGTATTCAAATACATTGGTTATAGTAGTTTAAAATTATTTTGTTCTCTTAATTCAGAAATATCAAATATGTCAAGTGTATTAGTTTCATTTTGTTGTGGGGTGTTGCACAGAAGATGGGAGTGGTACTCACTATGCTTTCATATGTCTGCCTTTTTTTTTTAAATCAAAAATATTTTCCAATTCCTTTTGTAACTGTTGTCAAGAGTTACTTTTGGTATAATACTGCATTTTACAGAACTAAAACACTTATTTCTATAAGCATCTTTTTTGATGTAATGTTTCAGTGGTACAGTATTTGAGTTTTAAAAAAATAGAATATTTGGTTTAACATTTTCAGATAGTTCTTATGTATTCACTTTAAATAGAAGCTCATCTAAGCAGAATTTTAAAAGTATTTTCTTTGTCAGATCTGCAAATATTTAAAAATGGTTCTTTACGTAAAATATGGGTACTGTATAATTAAGATGTTACATTTTTTCAAGAATGCTTCATATGCTTCCTAGGGGAATTATTCTCCCTACTGGTAAGCCAGAGGATGATTCTGACATGCTTGGCTTAATCTCCACCCATATGTTATGCAGCACTTATCCTTTTGTTACTACATATTCTCCTTAAAAAGACCTTATGAAAGAATTTATCATAAAACTATCTTAGATTATAATACTGTTCTCTGGTACTCCTGGGAGTATACTAACTTTGGAATTTCTGGCCAAAAAGGGGGAAGGGATTTTTTTGTTTGGGTTTTATTTGTGTATATTTATTCATTTAGCAAATTTTTTGAGCACCCACTATGTATTAGGAGCCATCCAGGGCATTTAGGACATTGGTTAATAAAAACATTCTTACTCTTGAAGACTTTCCTTTAAGTGGGATGAATGAAGTCAGTTAATAATAGACAATAAGTACACTATACCCAGTGTTTAAAAGTGTTAAGTACTAAGGGCAAAGAAAGGTAGGAGCACAGTTAAGGAGTTGGGAGTGGAGGACATGGAATTTGCAATTTTAAATAAGATGATCAGAGTAGACCGTAAGCAAAGCCGTGAAGTAAAGGAGTTAATCAAAGTGAGGCACTTCCAGTTGGAGGGAAGAGCTGATGTAAGACCCTAATGCAGGAGTCTTGTGTGTTCAAAGAATGGCAAGGAAACAAGGAGGCCAATGTGACAAGCAGTGGAAGGAAAGACTGAAAGGAGAGAATGTGAGAGAGGAGAAGTGATATGGGGCCTTGTAGGTCAAGAAATTACTTTTGACTCTGAGTGATATGAGATAAAAGAGAAGGTGCCACACCCACTCTGCACAATCAGCAGTAGTGATCTTGGGTTCTCATTGACATTCACACTCGCAGTACACAATAGGTGGGAACCTGGCACTGGTTTACTTACTAGCTTTTTTGAAGGGGACAAGACAGGGAAGTACAACATGTCAGCATTCCAGCTTAAAATATATCTTTATTGGCAGTTCTTACAAAAGTCTGGGGCTGTTTCCCAGCCCCATTGTGGGCACATTCACTCATACCAGATGAGGTCATATGGCTAGGCATGGACTACACCAGCTAGCGTAGCCTCATATCTAGCGGCAGCTATATCCCATAAAGCCCAAGAGTGTAGCTCCCACTGTAAGCACAGTCTTGAGATAAGAGACATCACACAGAGAAGCCGAGGCTTATATTTCTAACATGTCTTTCTTATTTAAATTTATTGAGAAGACTCGGGGCGCCTGGGTGGCTCAGTTTGCTAAGCCTCTGCCTTCAGTTCAGGTCATGATCCTGGAGACCTGGGATCGGGTCCCACATCGGGCTCCCTGCTCGGCAGGAAGCCTGCTTCTCCCTGTCTTACTCCCCTTGCTTGTGTTCCCTCTCTGGCTGTGTTTCTCTCTGTCAAATAAATAAAATCTTTAAAAAAATAATAATAAATTTATTGAGAAGAATCAAAGTCTTTATAGATAAAATTTTTTAAATGTCACAAATAGAGTTAAAGTCCATAAAGAAACACACCTTGTTCACTGATGAGTTGACATGGTAAAGGTTCACCATCCTGTAAACTTACTAGGTATTAGAAGCTACCATATTCAAAGTACTCCAGGAAATCATATAGACAATGATTTTTTAATAGCAAAATTGGAACATTCATATTAATTGTAATACTAATGTAATAAAAAATACTGTTGGGGAATGGACAAAAAAAGCAGTCAAACAGAATAGAGAAACCAGAATTTGATTCAGTTTTATATATATATTATTTATTATATATTTCCATTATTAATTATTGTTCAAAATTTATTTAAATTCAACTAATTAACATACATTATTAGTTTTAGAGGTAGAGTTCAGTGATCATCAGTTTCAGCATGTCTTTTTATAGTCTTGGCTGTGTATATCTTCAGGGTCTGTGAGTCCACTTAGAGTCCTCCCCGTCCAGATACAGTTCCCTAATCAGTGGTGGTTTTAATAAAAATGTTGAACACAGCTGACCTTTTGTATTTTCTTAACATAATATGTTTTCAAGGAAACCCCTTTAAAAGACAGTAACATGAGATTGTGTTCCTGTGGAGAAAGAGTTCAGACCTGTAGTTAATCCTTTCTTCTCTGGGAGTTACTTCAGAGTTTTGAGAAGTGAAGTAACACTTGCTTTTTTTTTTTTTTTTTTTTGATGATGATTAAATCACATGGTTTATTGAATCAGTATAAAACATGTACCCGGGGCGCCTGGGTGGCTCAGTTGGTTAAGCGACTGCCTTCGGCTCAGGTCATGATCCTGGAGACCTGGGATCGGGTCCCACATCGGGCTCCCTGCTCGACGGGAAGCCTGCTTCTCCCTCTCTCACTCCCCCTGCTTGTGTTCCCTCTCTGGCTGTGTTTCTCTCTGTCAAATAAATAAAATCTTTAAAAAACAACAAAAAAACCCAAAAAAAACCCCCAAAAAAACATGTACCCAATAGCAAGGGAAAAGAGATCTGGGGTAAGTTTATACCTAGGATGGAGTAGAAGGACGACAAAACTGAACCCTGTATTTCTAGTTTTTGTTTTTGTTTTTTTTCAGTTAAACACCATTATGAAATGTTATCTTTATTTGATTTTTTTTGACAAGAGAGCTATTAAGTGAACTTTATTTATTGCTAATTTTCTTTTTTTTTAGATATTTCAGTTCTCTACAATTTTTTAAATTAACGTATAATGTATTGTTTGGTTCGGGGGTATAGGTCTGTGATTCATCAGCCTTGTGCAACTCATAGTGCTCACTATAGCATGTACCCTCCCCAATGTCCATCACCCAGTTACCCCATCCCTCTCCCCCTCTCCTCTACAGCAACCCTCAGTTTGTTTCCTATGATTAAGAGTGTCTTATGGTTTATCTCCCTCTTGGATTTCATCTTCCTCTCGGATTTCATCTTGTTTTATTTTTTCCTCTCTTCCCCTATGATCCTCTGTTTTGTTTCTTAAATTCCACACATCAGTGAGATCATATGATAATTGTCTTTCTCTGATTGACTTATTTCATTTAGCATAATACCCTGTAGTTCTATCCATATTGTTGCAAATGGCAAGATTTCATTTTTGATGGATGAGTAATATTCCATTGTGTGTGTGTGTATATGCATGTATACATATGTATATATACATACATGTGTATATATGCACACCATATCTTTTTACTCAGTCATCTGTCGATGGACATCTGGGCTCTTTCCATAGTTTGGCTATTGTGGACATGGCTGCTGTAAACAGTGGGGCACCGGTGCCTCTTCAGATCACTACATTTGTATCTTTGGGTAAATACCCAGTAGTGTAATTGCTGGTTCATAAAGTAGCTCTATTTTCAACTTTCTGAGGAACCTCCATATTGTTTTCTAGAGTGGTTGTACCAGCTTACATTCCCAGCAACAGTGTAGGAGGGTTCCCCTTTTTCCACGTCCTTGCCAACATCTGTTGTTTCCTGACTTGTTAATTTTAGCCATTCTGACTGGTGTGAGATGGTATATCATTGTGGTTTTGATTGATATTTCCCTGATGTCAAATGATATTGAACATTTTTTCATACGTCTGTTGGCCATTTGGATGTCTTCTTTGAAGAATTGTCTGTTCATGTATTCTGCCCATTTCTTGATTGGATTATTTGTTCTTTGGGTGTTAAGTTTGCTAAGTTCTTTATAGATTTTGGATACTAGCCCTTTATCTGATATGTCATTTGCAAATATCTTTTCCCTTCCTGTCGGTTGTCTTTGGTTTTGTTGACTGTTTTCTTTGCTGTGCAAAAGCTTTTTATATTGATGAAGTCCCCATAGTTAAAATGGTTGAAAGACCTAAATGTGAGACAGGAATTCCTCAAAATCTAGAGGAGGCCATAGGCAGCAACCTCTTCTACCTCAGCCATAATACTTGCATTTTTCACAAGGATTATTGTGGTTGCTCTGTTGAGAATAGATTTTAAGGAGACCAGGATAAAATCAGGAAGACCAAGTAGGGTATTTCAGTAATCCAGACTACATGATATGGTGGCTTAAACATGAGGAAATAGTGATAAGGGTTAGATGCTAAATATATTTTGAAAGTAGAGCTAACAGAACATGCTGTTGCATTGAATATGTGGATTAAAAGAAATAAGAGTCAAGGATGAGTCAAGGAAATTTGGATTGAGCCACTAGAATGATGAAGTTACTATCAACTGAGATAGGAAGACTTCCAGGTACAGTGAATTTGGGGGCAGAGATTAAGCATTCAGTTTGGGGGTGCCTGGGTGGCTCAGTCGTTGAACATCTGCCTTTGGTTTGGGTCATGGTCCCGGAGTCCCGTGTTCAAGCCCTGCATCAGGCTCCTTGCTCAGTGAGGGGCCTGCTTCTCTTTCTCTCATGGGCCCTGCTTGTGTTCCCTCTCTGGCTGTATTTCTCTCTGTCAGATAAATGAGTACAATCTTTAGGGGGAAAAAAAGTTCAGTTCGGATATGTTAAAGCCATTAGTTTAGACTGCATGAGATCACTGTAGGAGTGAGGGTAACAGAGAAAATAATCAGGAACGGAGCCTTTGTGGTGTGTGTGTGTGTGTGTGTGTGTGTGTGTGTGTGTTTAGCATCAATTTGTTTTCTTATGCTTGTTTCACATTTATTAAAATTCCTCTCTGAGAAAGATATTATCATATAAAACATTATTATCTTTCAAAATTTGAGAACTTTTTACTAAAAAGTTCTTTTATATGAAGCTATAGCTGATATGAGTGTTATTTATTTACTATCTTGAGATTTATAGTATTTTTCAGTTTATTATTGAAGTAAGAGCATTATTTAATTTTTTTTCCTTTCTTTTTTTAGGGATGATTTGGTCAGACATTAAAAGACTCTGGTATGAAGGGTTGGAAGACTTTTTGGAAGAATCCCGTAATCAACTCAGTTTTGTCATGAATTCACTTTATTTGGCAACTTTTGCCCTCAAAGTGGTTGCTCACAACAAGGTGACTTTTAGTTATGTTAGTTGGAGACAGAAGTTTGTTTAGGAAAAACCTGAAATATGTAGCTGTATAACTCAGAGTTACATTGGCCCAAATCTGCATCTGATGTGTTTTCATTTTAAACCTATCCCAGTGTAAGGGAATAGTGTGCATTGTTTCCTCCCTTCCAGTAGTTTGAAGGATGTTAATTACCTTTTAATGTTGGTTACCTATTATATGCCAGGCACCATGGTTGATACTTGCTATACTTTATCTCATTTTATCCTCACAGGGACTCTATGAGACAGATGTCCTTATCCCCATTTTGCAAATAAGGAAAACGAAGCTCAGAGATATTAAGTAACTTATCCAAGACCACACAGTAAGAAACCAAGACTGGATTTAAATCCAGGTCTGTCTAGGCATTTTCTTTCTACCAAATGCCAATTCCTTATATCTGAGCTAGGTTCATTTATCTCATTAATATGTATATCTACTTAAAATGAGAACACAAAGTTACTGAAATTGATTAGTGTTAGTTATCTTTAAATCTGCTAGAAAAAAGTTTAAGAATTCATTCTGTAGTGTTTTACCACATTCCAAATTATGATTATTATCTTCTATAGCTTAAAACTGATATAAATGTGATAATTTTTGATGCCTCTATTTTTAAAATTAGAATTTGACAAAATTTAGTTTTATACACATCTTATAATTTTATGAAGATGTAAGCTCTTCCAAGCCCAGAAAAGGTAATAGATTTTATGTTAACTATCTTTGTTTAAGCCCTGAGTTTAAAATTCTTCGAAGGCATCATAGTCAAAGAACTGAGAGATATATTTTCTGTTTTTTTTAAACTAATTTATAGGCTAGAAAAAAAACTATGGTTATCTTACATAACTTTACTTTATTTAAAAAAAACTCTGTTCCTTTAAATGATCAGTAGTATGGAACATGTTTGTTAGGCATTTTCAGTGACCAGAGTTGTGAAAGAAATGAAGAAAATAAAAATTGGTCATACATAAATAAATGGTTGAGGGTCATTGGTGTCTTACACTGGTCTCTTTAGTTCTAGAAGTGGGGTACTCGGATAATTTTTTATCCGAAACAAGACACTTTGAGAGTGAAAGGGGACATTAATAATTATGCCAGGAAAACTGGTATATAATTTGGGACTATCAGACAGTTGGAACATGTGGCCACTCTATGTATGGGTATAATAATGCACTGTCTATCTTGGTGTTTAGAAGGGAGAAGAACTTCTTGGGTTCATTCTAGAAACCTGAGTTAAAGGATTAAGTTAATTTAATATGATAGCTAATAACTGAGAGAAAACATATTTAAATTTTACTTAATCCTTAAAGTTTGTGTTGTAAAATTTAAGGAAAGCCAGTAAACACTTCATTTATAAAAAGTTTAATGACTCTTAAAAAAAATTAAATAATTATTTATTTATTATTTAATTTTTTTAAAACCTAAGAATTTCTGAAAAAACCTCTTTATATAGAGTAAGTGGTATTGCCTCACATATGTAAAGGTCTTTTATTTAGTTAAAATAATACTATTTGGATTAAAAGCAGAGGACTTCATAAAGCATAAAAGGAGAGGCCCTAAAAGAGATATAAATAATTTGTTTTCTTTCAATAGGCAGAATATTTATTTTGATTTTCCTAAGTTGAGGGAGCTATTTACCTTTGGCTTTGTCTTCCTAACTTTAGTTTCATGATTTTGCTGATCGGAAGGACTGGGACGCATTCCATCCTACTCTGGTGGCAGAAGGGCTTTTTGCATTTGCAAATGTTCTAAGCTATCTTCGTCTCTTTTTTATGTATACAACAAGCTCCATATTGGGTCCATTACAGGTAAATAATTAATTTTTCTAAAAGGAATTTCTTACATGTCATTATTATTTTATCTTGTTGGTCCACTGGAACATTGTTCCCTCATGACATTAAAGTTAAACTTTGCTTTTGATAATAATTAACAGTTGAGAGGACACTGCATGTTTATCTGCTTTGCTTTTGGATGAATGATAATCCTTTGCATTCAGGTATTCAAACTTTTATTAAGCTCTGACCCATTGACCCTTTTCCTGCAGCCCATAGATGTAGATTTGTTTAAAAAGTATAGTTATACTTCAGACAGTAGAAACATGAAAATCTGCTTTTTACCAAAATCTCATATTTAAAATTTTAAGTAACAAATGTGAGGGAGGTGTTGTGCAAAAAGAATTCATACTTAATGATGATTTTGAAAATAAATAAGATATATTTTTAAAATACTCTTTCATTTTGTTTAGTGAATATTAAATATAATAAGTTGGAAAATAGCATATTTAGAACTAAAAAGTTTCATAGACTTTATATAGTCCATCTTTATACTTTATAGTAATTTATAACTCAAGAAATTCAGGAGTTTTTTTTAAAGATTTTATTTATTTATTTGAGAGAGAGAGAGTGACAGAGAGTATGAGAGAGGAGAAGTCAGAGGGAGAAGCAGACTCCCCATGGACCTGGGAGCTGGATGCGGGACTCGAACCTGGGAGTCCGCGATCATGACCTGAGCCAAAGGCAATGGCTTAACCAACTGAGCCCAACCCAGGCACCCAAGAAATTGAGCTTTCGAGATGGTATGTGATTTGTTCAGAGAATTATGATTATTATCAGGAGAGTCCAGGACTAAGTTGTAAGTCTCTTTACATTAAAGAAAGGACCCACAATTGTTTGACTTTATCCCACAGATCATAGTAGAGATTTTTAGAAGGTGAGAATCAACTCTGCTACATGACTAGCTCTACATATAATATTGATTTTTTCTCAATAATTCAAAATTTACTAAGAATTTAGGTTTTTTTTAAAGATACTCTTTTAAATTTATTTGAGAGACTGAGACAGAGAGAGGACAGAGAGCACAAGTGAGGAGGAAAGGGAGAAGTAGGCTCCCCACCTAGCAGGGCGCCCTGATGCTTGGCTCAGTCCCAGGACGCTGGGATTGTGATCTGAGCCAGAGGCAGAAGCTTAACTGACTGAGCCACCGAGGCTCCCCAACAATGTAGATTTTTAGAAACATTTTTAAAGAAGATTTTTATTTTATTTTTTTTAAAGATTTTATTTATTTGTTGAACAGAGAGAAACACAGCTAGAGAGGAAACACAAGCAGGGGGAGTGAGGGAGGGAGAAGCAGGCTTCCCGCCAAGCAGGGAGCCCGATGTGGGGCTCGATCCCGGGCCTCCAGGATCATGACCTGAGCTGAAGGCTTAACCAACTGAGCCACCCAGGTGCCCCGGGAGATGTTTTAAATAGAAGGCATGATTACCTTCTCCAAATAGAGATATGAAAATAAAATATGTAGGAAACACTTGATTTGATTTGGCTTGTGCTATCATCCTGCAACAGTGTTTCCTGAAGGTGATTTCTTTAACCAAGTCCTATGAGGGGCTCTGACTGAAATAAGACATAATGCATTCCATATAACTCTTTTGGGAATTTGCAGTGCACATTAGCACATTAAAGCTTATGAGAAAGAAGTAAAGAAACTTGTTTAACCTGTTCAAACCAATCATTACATAAGCTCATTTATGTCATACTCTATTTTCATTAGATAGGCCCAAGTCTGTTTTTCTCCAAAGCAATAGTGTGCGAAATCCTGGTTTAGACTGTCATTTTGATTTAATTTTGCCACTAATATCGTCTATGAATGTTTTATTCAAGTTCAACAGTATTTTTACATGCATGTTGATTTTTTTTAAGCTAAAAGCTGATGATACCACCAAGTTTGTATACTGGAAATTTTTTTATAGATTTCTATAGAGAGTTAAAAAGCAAAAGTATGCTATTCTTAGTGAATTATCTTCTTGTTTTCCTTAGAACCATTGAGTTGGGTCTTCTGACTTAGTCTCTTCCTAAAAGAACTATAGTTGTGTATATCATAAGAGGGTATTTGTCATTTCAGCTGTCATGTGTGTTTTTCTCCTCCAGCATGATAATTTGTATTATCCTAATAGTCATAGAACTACAGATAATTTGGGTGAAGCCAACAAATATTTATTGTGTTCCTATTTTTTAAAAAGTCTGCAGGTTAGTCATAGTATATGCTTAAATATTATGATTTAGTTTAGCAAGTGATTTTTTTTAAACTATCTTTATTAAGGAATACTTTGCATACAGTAAAATACATGCATCTTAACTGTATAATTTGATGCGTTTTGCATATGTGTAAATTTGTTTCATCACCACTATAATCAAGATAGAGAACATGTGCATTACCCCAAAAAGTTTCTTAGTACCTTTTTGCATTTAATACTCCCCTGGCCCTTTCCCCAGGCAGCCATTGCTGGGATAGTCTAGTCTCAGAACTGAAGGATTTGGAAATACAAATAGAATTAGTATAGTATTACAAAGCAAATTGCTCCAGACAGAAGGTTGTCTGCAATCTTTAGTGTTACCGATTCTCGTGGTCTCAAGCTCTCTGCTCCAAGTCTGTCCCTTGCAGGAAGAAGGGGGAAAGGCAGAGGGCAAAAGGCAGGAAGCATGGGCCAGCTGTCTTTCTCTTTTTGTCAAGAGAGCAATCATTTTCCCTGAAGCCCTACCAGATGTTTCCACTTATATCTCATTGGCTGGAATTTGGTTACGTGATTATTTGTAGCTCTAAGGCAGTCTGAGGAGATGAGTACTTTTAATTGAGTTTATTGCCCCCCAAGAAATCAAGGTCTGGTTAGTTAGGAAGAGGGCAAAAAACATATTGAATAGGAATCTATAAATTTGTATTTTCAGGCTCTTACTTAAAGAAGTTTTCAAATAAAGGCTTTTCCCAGTGTAGTCTTACTAACATGACGGATTTGTGTTGCATAATTCTGCCAAAATATTCTAGAAAAGAACGAGAAGATTTATAATAAATTTTTCCATTTAGTTCATCACAAGGAGCTCAATTAAAATTGAATGATTCAGTTATGAATGTAAAACTAAACGAAATCTAAAAAGAAAATTGACAGTAAGTTAATTACTTTAGCAAAAGTGTTACTTTTTTTCCCTTTATATATATATAACCTGCTGTCAGATGTTTTTATGTGATTACTGCAGTTGGTTGTTAAATTTATTTCCATATACTAATATTTTTTCCTTTCAAATTTTTGCAGATTTAGAAGTTGACAGATGTTTATTTTAATGGGATATATAACCTGTGTCGGGGGTACAGATCTCTCCCTTGGTTAGAATAACCATATTTATCATCCAAATAGAGATACTTTGGGGAATACTAACTTGGGAAGACAAGTGGAAACTGGGACTATCCTAGGCAAATGAAGGTCACAGGAATATCATATAGTAGAGTATATAAAATGGTTCTATATTCAGCAGTGATTGCATCCTCTATTCTAGTACTTGACATTTTTATGATTGTGTTCATTAAATTTGCAACTTATATTGTAGGTAGACTTTGGAAGGTGACCTTCTACGTCTGGCCCTACTTACTTGGGAGCCATCTCTCACTATACTCATCTCTGTCTCTTACTGAAATTTTTCTCCATCTGGGCCAAGATGGTCACTAATCTCACACATGTCTCATGCTCTTCCACTTCCATGTCATTGTTTATGTTATTACTCTGTTTAAAATGTCCCGGCCATTCCTCTGCTTGTGGAAATTTTATTTATTTGTTAAAAAAACATTTATTGAGTGCCTGGTGGGTACTGGACACTGAGAATACTAAAATGAATAAACTCCAATATCTCCTTAAGGAGCTCACAGTACATTGAGGGTGACAAACAAGCATGACATTTACAATGGTAATTGTTGTCATAGGCAGCTCAGAGAAAGGGCACTCACTTCAATTTAAGGCTTTTCCCAGAAGAGATGACACTAGAATTAAGTGTTGAAAGATGAGTAGAAAGGAGGTGGGATTAGAGGGTTGCAGGGAGAGGGAACATATGCCATCTTTAGGGCTCTTGCCACTGGAAAATCCATTCCTGGGCTCCTGCTCCCCTGCTAATGAATAACTCCATTCAGTGAACTTGATACTTTAAATCTCTAATAAGCACTTCTAAAGCTTGTCTTAATTGTAAGACAATTAAAAATTTTTTTTAAAGATTTTATTTATTTGACAGAGAGAAACACAGCGAGAGAGGGAGCACAAGCAGGAGGAGTGAGAGAGGGAGAAGCAGGCTTCCCGCTGAGCAGGGAGCCCGATGTGGGACTCGATCCCCGGTCTCCGGGATCATGACCTGAGCCGAAGGCAGTCGCTTAACCAACTGAGCCACCCAGGCACCCCCCAACACAATTAAAATTTAGCTCGTCTTAAATTCTAGGTGATATTATTTCTACTAAATTAAAAATGTCCTTGAGGATGGGGAATATATATTTTTTTCGTCTGCACTTTACTCACTGCCTGGCTATAGTAATTACTTATTGTTTGTTGAATCGAATTGAAAAACTGGTTAGAATGGGCTTGGGTAGAGACGAGTGCTGATTGGTGCACGAAAAGAAAAAAGCTGATAGAGAAATAGAACAATATCCTAGCTGTCCCTGGAGCTGCTTATTTAGAATATGTTCAGCGACCACATTTGTTGGACATTTCATGTGGGCTGGACACTGTGCTGTTTTCCACTTATTTAATCCTCATCACAACCCTTGCTGGTTTTTATTTCCATTTTACAAATGTGGGATCTCAGGCTTAGAGAGGTTCAGTGGTTCACAGAGCTAGACAGAGGTAAAGGGTTGAACCTGAGTCTGTGTGAATCCAGACCAACCTGCTCCTTGAACTTAGCTCTTCCGCTTTTATGAAAGATGCCAGCTAATATAGTTCAGCAGACATGAGTCATGGTTGGGCATAAATCAGTAGGGTTCTACATCTTAACAACAACAAAAAAAGATGTGAAGATTCTAAAAATAAAGGTGGCAATTGTAATAATAGCAGTTAGCATTTGAGCCCTTAGAGTGGAAACTATTCAAAGATCTTTATTTACATTTATTACCTCATTAAATCTCACAACCGTTCTAAGAGGCAGACTCTCTTACTTCCATTTTACAGAGGAAGAAACTGAGGCATAGATACATTAAGTAACTTGCACAAGGTCACACAGCTGATAAGTAGTTGAATTGGGATTCCAACCCAGGTGGTAAGGGCTCCAGAGCTAGTGATCTTCACTACTCTGCTAAGTTGCCCCTCTCTTTCCAAGGCTACAGAGTAACATGATGCCCTCATTAACTTTCATTGCACAACACTTCTTTGTGTAGGCTTTAATAATTTACAGATATCAAAAATTCTTCCTGGTTCATCCACATGTTTCAAATGAACTAAACAATCTTTAGCACTTGTAGTTGGGTCATAAGACAGAAAGGACAAAACAGGACCAACCAACTGGGTTCAAAAATCTTATTCTGTAACTTCCTGTTACTTCATCTGTGTGAGTCTCATGTTCTGTGTCATTGTCATGAGGATTAAATGGATCAGTAAATGGGTTTATAAGATTCATCTCAAAGCAGAGTCCCTGACACATGATTAGTTTTACATAAGTGATTAGATCCGTTCCTCCATTCCCTTTATAGTTAGTGGAGCTAACTGTGGCAAACCTGAAACACAATACAAGGAAACTTGGGAAGTAAATGCAGTGTCTGACACATGAATGCACACTTCATTCCTAGGGAATTATTTGGCTTTACTGGATAATTATCAGATTTGATTTACTGGTCTGTAACACATAAATGGCATATTGTTGTCCTTTGCAATGAGTAAAGAGCGATTTCAGGTGCCTTGCATTTAGGGTATACTGGGAATGAACATTTTTCTTTTAAGAAGCATAAATGTTACAGTTAAAGGGAAATTTAGAGGTCATGTTGTCTAGGAGCTCCCAAATTGGTGAGGTTCAGAATCACCAGGGAGGCATGTGAGACTTTCATTTTAAGTCCTGCCCTCAGAAATACTGATTAAGTAGATTGGGGTAAAATCTGGCCAATTTTTAATAGCATGTATGTAAGTGAGTCTGATGTAGCATATGACCTTCTTTATAAAGGTCAGGAAACTAAGGCCAAGCTCACAGTGTTAGAAGAAAAGACTCAGTGCAAAAACGTTAATTAATAGTTACATTTTGGAGGGATATTTATTCATGCATTAATTCAATAAGCTCTGCTGTGTGGGGGAACTGTTACATGAGAACGAGATCCTTCTTACTAGTACACAGCCTGAAAGTTTTAATGGGAGAGCTAAGGTAAAAACCACAAAGTGATGGTAAAAGCAAGCATTAAATTCTGCTTCTGCCATCTATTAGTTCTTTACCCTGAGCAATTCACGAAATCTCCCCAAGCTTCAGTTTGTCACTTGGAAAAATAGAGATAATACTAGCCTTTCCCATCTTGCAAGGTAAACAAGAATACATGATACCTCTTGGAAAATGGTAGAGTTGTATAAAAAGTAGTTATGTGTTCAACATTTTAACTAATATCCTGGGCTCTAGAGCTTACTGGCATTGTGCCTGCTCATAAGGACTGCTAGAAAAGACAAACATACATATTGATAGAAAGTGAAAAATAGTAATTCAGAGATTGTGAATAAAGTACTTTGGAGCATAACAGAGGTGGTGGCTGGAGAGAGTCAGGAAAGCTTGGAGAAGATGACATTTGATCTGGGTCTTGAAGGGATGAGGAGCTTGCCTGGCAAAGATCAGAGAGTTGTATGTATGAAAACATGGAGTCCTAAATTATGGTGTGGTCAGAAAAGTGGGATGTCTTTTTTTCTTGGACAGTGGGTAGCCATTGGGGAGATGAGGCTGAAAAAATAGACTGGGCTGGACTCTGAAGGCCTTTGTGCCAGGAATTTGAGTAATATCATATGGGCAATGGAGGTTTTGAACATGAAGCTTGATTAGATAGAGCCTGGCTGGCTCAGTCGTTTAAGTTCCTGACTCTTGATTTCGGCGCAGGTGGTGATGTCAGGTTTGTGAGAGGGAGCCTCTCACGCCTGGCTGGTGCTCAGCAAGGAATCAGCTTGGGATTCTCTCTCTCCCTCTGCTCCTCCTTCCCATTCGTGTACTCTCTCTCCCTCATAAATAAATAAATAAAAATCTTTTTTTTTTTTTTTTAAGAATTTTTGGACAGATAACGATGGCTTTTTACAGAGAAAGATTTGGAAGAAGAATGACTAGAGGTTGTCATTATTATTGCTTCATTAGCAAGTTTTATAATTTAATAGCAATTTATAATTGCTATGAACCTTAATGATACCAGCCTTTGCCCTGTCAGGAATTTGGCATGTTTTTACTGTTCTACACACTGCTCTGTGTAGGGGACTTTGCCTCTCTTTTAAATTATTTCCTAAGGATAAATCTCCAGTAGCATTAACATATCAGAAAATATGATCCTTATAGTGCCTCAGTATTTCTGTTTCTCTACAAAACGATGTGTTAATTTTGGTCTCACAAACAGTACAAAAAGCACACTGTTTCACCACATTCAATAGCATTTGGTGCTAAGTTATACTATCTTAGTAGTCCTCTTTCATTTCCCGTTTTCTGATTACTAAGAAGAATATATATATCTTTCTCTATGTGTACCGGGATTAAGGCTATATAAACTACAGTACTGACATTTTAATTACCTTTTTCTTTTTCATTTCTTAATTTTCCTTTTCTTGAGTAAATCTACTAAATAGTTTAAAATAAGTAAATATTTTCAACAGCACGATTCTTATTTTTATAGATTAATAAGCCTCATAATCTATCTCAAACTAAAATAGATGTACTGTTTTTAAATTTTGCCTTTCACAGGCATGTTGGGTTAGTGTGCTCTTTCAGTTAGTGCTCATCTCTGGTACCCACTGTAGACAGTATTGATGCTTACAATTTATGTAAGGACTAATATCCTGCTTTTAAAGAACAGTCCTGGAAGTTTGTGGATTTTTTTCATTAAATATTGTTCCTCTTGATACTGAAATTGAATTATACTTACTCTTTAAAACTTAGTGATGTGGGCGCCTGGGTGGCTCAGTGGGTTAAAGCCTCTGCCTTCGGCTCAGGTCATGATCTCTGGGTCCTGGAATAGAGGCCCTTGTCGGGTTCTCTGCTCAGCGGGGAGACTGCTTCCTCCTCTCTCTCTGCCTGCCTCTCTGCCTACTTGTAATCTCTCTCTGTCAAATAAATAAATAAAATTTTTATTAAAAAAAGACAAAAAAACCCACTTAGTAATGTTAGGGGTGGCTCAGTTGGTTAAGTGTCAAACTCTTGATTTCGGCTCAGGTCATGATCTCGGGGTCATAGGATCCAGCCCTGCATACAGCTCCTTGCTCAGCAGGGAGTCTTCTTGAGGATTTCTCTCCCTCTCCCCCTGCCCCTCCCCTCACTCACTCTCTTTCTAAAATAAATAAATAAATCTTAAAAAAAAAAAAAAAAACTTAGAAATGTTAAATTAAGGCTTCTCATTGGGGCTAAATTTTTTAAATTAAAATTGTAACATCATACATGGTCACTCTTGAGAAACCCTCTTTACCCAGAACTTAACTTACAGTGCCCAGGTTTTCTTCAAAAGCAGTCTTTTCTTAGTTACCTAAAGCAGTTACTGCATTCTTACTGTCCTAACCTATTAACTTCTGTAGTTGGATGGCATGGCTTTATCTAAGCACTCACAGTCTGAATAAATTATTTCTTTTCCAAGGGGATTCAGTATAAAGCTATCATTGACTAAGAGGGAAATGTATTTCTTCTCTTTTTCTCACACATTTCAGGCTTGCTGAATCTAAAAGCTATTTCTTCTGTCAGAATTTTGCAAGGGGAAGTGAGGGAAGCACAAGACTTCTGAAAGTACCATATGGCCTAGTCACAGGAGCACCTCAGGCATACTGGACC
>PITA01007553.1:0-54375 GCA_004023965.1 Spilogale gracilis | reverse complement strand
CGCTGTTTTTTGTATCATAAAAATAATAAATGCATATAGTAAAGAAAATTCAAAGGAAAAAAGTCTGCCTTCTAACTCTACTCCTACCTTCCATAGATGAGCACTGTCAACAATTTCCTGTGTAAACTTCCAGAACTTCCCTGTGCATATTAAATCCTGTCTATATGTAAAGGTATACCTGATTTATCCTTTAAAAAATTAGAAACAAGAGCTGTTATAATACTGTTCTATACCCCCTTTTTTGACTTAATATTTTATAGATATTTTTCTGCATCAGCACATAGAGATGTAGGTCATTCTTTTTAATAATATTTAGGACGTTCTATTTTTTTTTTGCTACCTCTAACAGTGTTGCAGTGAAAATCCTTGTGTATACATACAACTTTGCCTATCTCCTATCTAAATTCCAAGGGCTAGAATTGCTAAGCCTTTAAAAAGGTAATGTCAGGGCATCTGGGTGGCTTTGGATTCAGCTCTGAGCCCCAGGTCCTCAGGCTTCCTGCTGGGGGCTGGGGGGAACGGAAGAGTGTTTCTCTCTCTCTCATTCCCCCTGCTTGTGTTCCCTCTCTAAATGTGTTTCTCTCTGTCAAATAAATAAATAAAATCTCTAAAAAAAAAGGTAATGTCAACTTATTCTTCAAATTTGTATGCTAATTTAAATACCAAGAATTTATGAAAAGTACTAATCTCCAGATTTTTAAGGAGTCATGGAGGACGATATGAAATTAGGCTTGAATAAAGCTTCTAGATGCACTTCACATGGGTACGTTACAATAGGAACCGATGTACTAGACCTACTCATCTGACTTGCACATGTAATATTTTCTTATAGTTGACCTAAAATGAAAGAAAACTGACCACCTTAGCAAAAGAGATTAGGGCATTCCTGGAGGAGGAAATGCCATCTTTTGGGAATTGGTTTAGAATTGGTCACAAAAATTAAATAAAATACTTTGTCATATGGTTTTATATTTGTAAATTTTAAGAAGCTCTAAATATAAGCATTTATTTCCCTTCAGGCTTGAGCAAAGAATTTTCCTTTTATTCCTTGCAAATTAGGTTTTCCTTCAGTCTCATGTCTCAGTCTCTAACTTCATCACAGCAATGTCCTCTGCACACCTGGTCTAGACTCAAGAAATGTGCCATCCAGTACTCACAGTGCTGGCATGCTTAGAATGGCTTTTTGTTAGGCCACGAGACTTTTAATGTTTTAAAAGTACGGAATTATCTTAACCAGATGGAATAAAAGGAGTGGACTGTAGATCATATGTTTGTTTTACTTTCATTGCCTGGTCATTTAATGTTTAATATTTTGTTTTCCTGATAGTTTTTACCAACACCTATATAACATATTCCACAGATTTCAATGGGACAGATGTTACAAGATTTTGGAAAGTTTCTTGGGATGTTCCTTCTTGTTTTGTTTTCTTTCACAATTGGACTGACACAGCTATATGATAAAGGCTATACCGCGAAAGAACAGAAGGACTGTGTGGGCATCTTCTGTGAACAGCAAAGCAATGATACCTTCCATTCGTGAGTGTCTTTTAAAATTTTTCGTAAATATATTTCTGTCTTTCTACTGTGTTATAAATGAGTTAGTACCTAGAGAAATAGAACTTTAAATTTTCTCCAAGACATTCTTTTCTAATAAGAAATACTTATTTTTCATGAATCGTTTGATAGTTATATAAATAGAATCTTAAGTAATTAGTAAGCCTAACATATTATTACATTGTTTCCCCCACTACAGTCTGTTTTAACAGAGGAACTCGTGGCATCTTGCACACCGTTAGCATTTTGGGCAGGACACTTTTCTTTCAGTCTTGTATATTGCAAGATATTCAATGTCTCTTTCCCTCACATAGTAAATTTCAGGAAATGTCATTTAAATGTCCATCATTGTTACAGCCCAAACAATCTCTTGCATTTTCAACACTTAGTAGGAGATCACTAGAATTGAAATTCATTAGAGCTTCATCAATAATTTTTTCCTGTAATTTGCTGTATCATTAGAAATTAAGCAGTCAGTTGTGAGGCAGAGAAAATACCTCCCCTCATTTTAAAATAACCTAATGGAGAAGGGGTATGGAATTACTCATTTGTTGTGTTTCTGTTACATACCAACTATTCTTTAGATATTCACATGTCATCTTATTTAAAGAATGAGATTCAATGAATAATAAGTATTCATTTAATACCTTCTGTGTAACAGACACTGTTCAAAGTGCTGAGTGAATGAAATACCATGGAACAAAACTACCTCATGGAGCTTATTATATTATAGTGAGAGGATGTAGGGGAAAAAATACAATATATTATGCAATAAAAGGGGCTGAAGAGACAAAGCTTTGGGCAGGGAGCATATATGTATGAGAGAGTGCAATTTTAGATAGGAGACTGAGGAAAGGCCCCACAAGAGATAACATTCAAGTAAAGATACAAAGCTGTTGAAGGATCAAGGCATGAAGAAAATGGCTGGAGGAAGAGCATTGGCAGATAGAGGGAATGGCAAAGGCGAATGCCCTGAGCTGGCAATGTGCTGGCAAGTTCAGGGAAAAGCCCGGAGGCCAGTGTGGCTGAGATGTAGGGAAGCTGAGGGAAAGTTGTAGGAGATGTAGAACCTTGTTGATAACTTTTAAGGACTTTGGGCTAATGAGATCTAGAGCCATTTGAAGTTTTTGAGCAGAGGAGTGGCAACATCGAATTAGGCATTAACAATGTCTTAGTGGCTGATTTGTTGAAAATAGAAAAGTAGTAAGAGGCTAAACAAAAATAATTTTTCCTCCTTTTGAGTCTATTTTTTTAAAGTAAGGCATATCTGTACTGTTAGGTTCAACCTCATTCATTTTATTAAGTATTATTCTTAGATTACCAATGTTCTGTGGAATGTTGATATAAATCTTCGTTTTTGCTAATTGATTTCCTTTTAAACAGAAATGTAATTGTCTTTACAGGTTTATTGGCACTTGCTTTGCTTTGTTCTGGTATATTTTTTCTTTAGCACACGTGGCAATCTTTGTCACAAGATTTAGTTATGGAGAAGAATTGCAGTCCTTTGTTGGAGCCGTTATTGTTGGGACATACAATGTTGTGGTTGTGATTGTGCTTACCAAGCTGCTGGTGGCAATGCTTCATAAGAGCTTCCAGCTGATAGCAGTAAGTGTTCATTCTTCTATTATTTTTTCTTCTTTAAATATTTTTATTTATTTATTTGACAGAGAGAAACACAATGAGAGAGGGAACATAAGCAGGGGGAGTGAGAGAGGGAGAAGCAGGCTTCCCGCTGAGCAGGCAGCCCCATGTGGAGCTCAATCCCGGGTCTCTGGGACAATGACCGGAGCCAAAGGCAGCTGCTCTACCAACCGAGCCACCCAGGCGCCCCAGTGTTCATTCTTCTAAAAACATGATATCACACCAAATGTATGCAGTAGATAAGGCAACCAAAGATAGTAAGAATTAAAAATTAGTTAAATTAAATATAGATTTTTAAAATGTAAGCGTGTATATTAGATTTTTAAAGTGTAAACATGTATATTAACTGTAAATCAAAACAAATTTATGTACAAGGTGTGCAAACATTTGGACAGCAAACATTTGGACAGTTTAAAATGATATCTCTCTCTCTCCCCCCAACTCCCCCTCTACCTCTCTCCCTTGCTCTTCTGCCCTCCCCTCCCCCACATGTGTGGTGTGTGTGTGTGTGTGTGTGTGTGTGTGTGTGTGTGTGTGTGTGTTCATATTGCTTTTTCATTTGTGTCTTACAGAATCATGAAGACAAAGAATGGAAGTTTGCTCGAGCAAAGTTATGGCTTAGCTACTTTGATGACAAGTGTACATTACCCCCACCTTTCAACATCATTCCTTCACCAAAAACTATTTGCTATATGATTAGTAGCCTCAGTAAGTGGATTTGCTCTCATACATCAAAAGGCAGGGTTAAACGGCAAAACAGTTTAAAGGTAAGAAATTCAAATTCCAACTTGGAAGTTTTAGCAGTTCCTCATATCAGATGTTTACTAAAGTATAAATATGTCCTAGACCTAGGACTGTCTACTTTTTTTCACTCATATATCCCTAATGCATGGCATATTATCTAACATAAAGGATTCAGTATGTGTGAGGGAGAGCTATGGTTTTTTTTTTCATGAAGTCTTATCTCACAGTTTTAAAACATGGAAAATATTCAGAATACCTAATCTGTCAGCATAGATGAAGATTGACTACTAGAGCTATCATATTTTTCCAGTTCTTCTTGAAAGTTATTCATTACATAAATAATTCAGTATATGTTGCTATAAACCAGAGGTTGGCAAACTTTTCCTGAAAAGGGCCAGAATAATAAATATTTTGGAATTTGCAGACTGAGACAAAATCAAAGATATTATATGAATATAACAAATAATATAAAAAGAAAACAAATATCCATCAAATTTTTATTGGTGAAATTGAAACTATAATATTAATTGAGTAATAATTTTTGTAATACAGACCTAATACAAAGAATGGAATTCTACTTTGGGGGATGAATAACATTTTGTTTAATTGGGGTTCAAAATTAGTGTTCCCTATCATCAAATTCATTAGAAATACTTATATGTAAAAACCCTTCTTAGCTTACACAGGCTATCCTTTGGTTTGCTATCCTTCCTATAAACTGAAGATTCCTAAGACTATTGTTAAATCAAGAAAAGCATCCTGGTGAAAAATAAATGTGCAGGCTGTATTTGTTTTAAATAAATGTTAGATATTACTTTGTAACACAAAAATATGGTCCAATAAAGCATGTGTTTGTGAATATTTTTTAAAAACCCACCTCATTTAGGGGCACCTGGGTTACTCAGTCTGTTAAGCATCTGCCTTGGGCTCAGATCTGAGATCAGGTCCCACATTGGGCTCCTTGCTCAGCGAGGAGCTTGCTTCTCCCTCTGCCTGCCACTCCTCCTGCTTGTGCTGTCTTGCTCTCTGACAAATAAATTTTTTAAAAAATCTTTAAAAAAACCCCCAAAACACTCACATAAATATGGTTTATGTCCATTGTTAGTACCATGCAATTGCTTGTTTTGAAGGAATGGAGAAATCTGAAACAAAAGAGGGATGAGAACTACCAAAAAGTGATGTGTTGCTTGGTGCATCGTTACCTGACGTCCATGAGGCAGAAGATGCAAAGTACAGATCAGGCAACCGTGGAAAACCTAAATGAACTACGCCAAGATCTGTCAAAATTCCGAAATGAAATAAGGGATTTACTTGGCTTTCGGACTTCTAAATATGCTATGTTTTATCCAAGAAATTAACCATTTTCTAGACCATGGAGAGAATAATTTTCAATCTGAAAGACTTCCTTTGCATAATTTGCAATTAAATAAGTAAGATAGCTATTGAAATTAAAATGAGGAATTATGTAAAAGCCATTCATTAAAATATTTATAGCAAAATATATTATGTAAAATATGTATATAGAATTAGTTTTTTAAAATACTCTGTTAGTAGCTTTTTGCAGGAGCAAAACAGATAAAGTAGATAGGTTTTGTTAGCATGCTGCTTGGTTTTCTTGAACAGTGCTTTAAGTTTTTTCTTTTTATGTTTAAGAATGGCAGTTTTAATTGTACACATTGCCAGAAGGTTTTGTGAAATGAAGATCAGCAGATGCGGGCTGATCTCCATCCATAAGACACACCTGAAATGTAGTAAGTCATGGTTTTTAAAATCTCTGTTTTAGGAGTTCACATTGTAATTCTGTATTTATTGTCCAGGAGTATAGTTTTATCTAAAATAATAGTCTATTTTTTTTATTTTGTTATAATCTTATGTTAACAAAGAAAAGCCCCTAACGGATGTTTGAATCTATTTGTCTCTGTAAATTTAAATTCACTTCAGTTTTTGTTATCGTAATATATTTACTTTTACATGGTTATAATCACTTTATATTTTTTATTTTGTTTTTTTCACTTAATAGTATTTTATATATACAGTTCCATGTATTGAAATAGTCCACATATTTAAATTTTTATAGAATTATATATAGTTTTTGAAAAATGTAGTTAGTAGACTTTTCATTTCATTGCAGTCAGGTATTTGAGTATGTTTGTAGGTTTACACAGGTACTTCTCTAAGGTTAGGCATTTGGTGGCTTTTAATTTTTCTTTATCATAAGAGTGCTATAATTTTTTTCAGGTTGGAGTGACTGTTCATAGTTTTAAAGCTAATCCAAAATAATGATTTAGAAGATGCTTAGCTTATGTGGTCACAGCCTATTTTGTTTTTGTAAACACTGGAAGACCCTTTAAGGCAAGGATTTATTTCATATTTGGGTATTTTCCACAGAATTTGACATAGCTTCTATAAAAGTGACTTCTTGCTTATTTGTGGATCATTCTTGCTGCTTAAGATGAAAAGCCTTGATTTTTTAAAAAATTGCAAAATAAAATATATATTTAATTTTTTTTCTTGTGTTCATATAAGGGATGTAGTTTAAAAAGTTTCACAGGCTATTTCTTATATTTTCTTGCAGTATTTCCAGCTAAGAGATTATTAGGTATATGCTTATCTTCTTAACTGAATTTCAGATGGTCTTAAGGCCACAGGGTGCAGGTAACCCTTGGTCTCTAAGCACCACTGGTCCAGGGATCATTGGCTAATTATATTAGTATTGTGCTTCATCTTACTTTTTACTTTTTATTTTTTAATTTCCAAATTGTAAGTGTTCCCTCTTTGGGGAAAATTCTTATAAAAATGTTTATTGTAAAGTTATATATTTTGTCTACAATGGGATTATGCACTTCCCAATTGGGATTTTACATCAGGATTTTTAGTCATTCTAAAAAATACCTAATTATTAAATCAAAATGTTTATACTGTATGCATGAGTTACTTACAAGGTATATTTTGAATGACAGCATATTATTAGAAAAAAGGTAAATAAAACTTGATATTAGATTATGTGTTGGCAGAGTCTCTTTATTTTATTATCATGTACTTTTATGCTTTTTTATTGAAATATAATTCACCTAGCATAAAATTTACCCTTTTAAAGTGTACAATTCAGTGTTTTTGTTTTTTGGCTTTTCTATTTGAGTTAGCATATAATCTTTGCTCTAGAACAGTCATTCTTCCTGTCCAATATCATTTCTTTTTCTTTCCTTACTACATTAACTAGACCCACTAGTGCAATTTTTAATAGAAATGTTAACTTCAGACATTTTTGCCTTTTATCATCGACATTAAAATGCTTTCAATATGTCACCATTTGCTGCAGGGTTTTTTGTCAGCTTAAGGAAGCTCTCTTCTTCTATTTTTAGTTTCCTCGAGGTTTATTTTGTCATGAATAGATGTTGGATTTTATCAAACGCTTTTCTGCATTAAGATCAAATGATTTTTCTCCTTTCATGTATTGCGAATAGGGCTTAACAGAAACTTTCCCCATGCTGTTGCATTGACCACTTTTGTTTGACTCCAGCTTAATTTACCTAGTAATCTGATACTAGGGTATGTCTACTATGTTACGAGGCGAACTTGCTTGTGGTATTAGTGAACCCTGATTGGTATATTGCATCGGATTGGGTGGAACTGTAATTGAACTCTAAATACCTCATAGGGGAGCCATACCTTTGGGTTTTCCTCAGTGTGTAGCCCTTATAATGAGGCATATCATCTAGGAAGAGCCTGGAAGTTACTATGCCTATGGAGTTAATACAAGAGATCCTGGTTTCCAAGGAGATGGGAACTTTAAGCTGGAGCGTCTGCACCCACCTGACATGAATTGAGGCCCCTGACATCCGAGACATTATCTAGGAATGCCAAAGAAAACAGCTCATGGATGGCTGTTTCGACTGCTCCAGGTCTAGCCCTATCCCATTAAGCTCTGGTCCTTGTGCTTTAGCTCTGGGGGTATTGGTAGTGACAGAGGCCTGTGGTACTCGTGAGTCTGAATGTGTAGTTCTGCCTAAGACTGCCTAGCTGGCATTGCAGATCGAGGAATGCTGTGAAGTATGAACAGTGATTTCCTGATTTAAAATCAATCACGTTTCTGGGCTAAATCCAACTTGATCATGACGTATTTGGTTTGTTGGATTTTTGTCTAATAATTATTTTGTTTTTGTACCTATATTCATAAGTGAAATCAGATGGATCCTATATTTGCTGAAGTTGGGGCATTAAGATTATGCTAATCTCATAAAAAAGATTGGATAATGTTACTTCCTTATTTATACTCTGGGATAATATATGTTAGATTGGTAGTATTTGTCCCTTAGAAATTTCATAGCCCTTCTAAGTCAAACTATCTGGACCTGGAATTTTATTTGAAAAAAGAGTTTAATTACTGTTTGATTTCTTTAATGGTTATAGGACTATTTAGGTATCTCCTGTTTCTCCTTGAGTTTAGCAGTTTGTTCACTTCATCTAAATTTTCAAATCTGGCCTTAGAACACTTAGGGCAGGCTCCCTCCCTTCCCACTGTCTTTAAATGTTTGTGTTCTATTTGAATTTACTTTTTTTTTTTTGAAAATTTGTTTTCATTTATATAAATATATCCATAAATTCAAGCCAAAGGAGTTTCTGTTTAATATTACTTAACTCATGTTAGAATTACTAATCAGTAGCTGTTTTTAATTAATTAACTAATTTTAAGATCTATTTATTTGAGAGAGCGCTCCAGCAAGTGTAGGGGGAGGGGCAAAGGGAGAGGGAGAGGGCATCCCAAGCAGTCATGTCACTGAGCGTGGAGCCCCTACTCCAAAGGGATCCCACAACCCCGAGATCACAACCTGAGCCAAAATCAAGAGTCAGAGGCTCAACTGATTGTGCCACCCAGGCACCCCTTCAGCTATTATAAGACTTTTCTTTAAAGATTTTTGTTATTAGTTTATTTCACTAAAGCCATCCAGAAGCTATAATGGGAGCCTGGCAGCACTTTCCTGCAGGAAGAAAAAAAAAGAAGGTAAATGTCTTCAGCTAAGGTTAACCTTCAACTAAATAAGTTATATAATAGCATTTAAGATTTGGGAACTTTGCAAGATTCATATATTTTTATTACAGGAATTGAACTGAATTCAAAGAATGAAAATTAAGCTAACAGGACCCCCTGAAACACATCAGAGTCTGGAAATGTTTTATGATATATTAGTATGGTTCCCCATTTGTTCATGCATTTGATTCCCCAAGTACAAGAACTAAAAACAAAAACAAAACTTAGTCAATTATATTTAAAAAAAATTTTTTTAAAGAAATAATTCCTGCGTTGCCTGGGTGGCTCAGTGGGTTAAAGCCTCTGCCTTCGGCTCAGGTCATGATCTCAGGGTCCTGGGATCGAGGCCCGCATCAGGCTGTCTGCTCAGCAGGGAGCCTGCTTCCTTCTCTCTCTCTGCCTGCCTGTGATCTCTCTCTGTGTCAAATAAATAAATAGAATCTTAAAAAAAAAAAAAAGAAAGAATTTCTAAATGAGAAATAATTTCCAGAAGTCATCTAATCTAACTCCTTTAATTTCTAACTAAGGAAACTCAAGTTCAGTCAAAATAAGTGATGTATTAAACAAGAAAGAAATTAAATGGTTATTGGACCAAAAAGAACAGTGTCATTATTCAGCTTATCTCTGTTTTGAATAATTGAATTAAAAGACAAACCAGTGCCATTCGTTATTAACCACTAATTCCCTCAACAGTTGAAAGTCTTGTGTCAGAGGTGTCAATGATATAGTTTGGGTTACTTTTCCCGATTTTTATGTCAATAGGACTCAGGCACCCACCCAGAGACCAATATCAGTCTTTGTGCTGGTAATGCAGGAGGCTGACAGTTGCAAGCAAGCTGCCTATAATGCACCAGTTAGAAGAGAAGGAGAAGGAATTCTACGATTTTTTTTAAGTAATCCCCCCACCACACGGGGGCTCGAACTCATGTTCAAGAGATTAAGAGTCACATGCTCTAGTGGCTGAGCCAGCCCAGGTGCCCCCCAATACTGAAATCTTCGATAATCACTGCAAAGTCTCATAACATGCATTCTTAAAAGGAACCCAGTTGCCTTGAGGAGGTTAGAATCAATCAGGATTCCACAGTTACATCCTGGCTGGGCACACGGTGAAGTCCAGACGGTTGTGACGGCCTTTCTAGAAGGTGGCACTGTCCAGGGGAGCCAACCACCAACTCTTCCTGTGGCTCATGCACTTTCTCAGCTGGAGAATTATCTGGTCCTGATGGGGAAAGCTCAGTGGGAGAGGTTAGGAATGATTCCTGACCCCACAACCAGCTCACACTCACTGCTTGCGTGTACTTGGTCCGCTGCCAAAACAGGGACTCTTCCTTTCGATTTTTATTTTATTTATTTATGTATTTTTTTGCCTTTTGAATTCCTGGTCACTTCTAGGGCTAGGAATTAGTTTTTTACCCAAAAGAATATTTTGCTTATTTCTAAAACTTTGGTTTTACCATGAGAGACCTTGGATCCAAGTCTTTCTTCCTCCCTGATATGCTTCCCACCTTCCTCAGACAGGGATGGTGGCCTCTCTTCCACAGCTCCTGGCCAGCAACCTCCTAAGGGTTGCTTGGGGCAGCCGCGGCAGGGACAGCTGCAGATAAAACAGCTGTGTGCACCGCGGGGAGTTCCTTCCCAGTTCTTCCACCACTGGGTGAAAACAGTTCAAAGGCAACAGCAGAAAGCATTCTAGCTGATGCTCCCTGATCCAGGTAACTGGGATGAACAGGACTTGGGGCATCAGACTCACCTCTAATTTCAAGTCCTATAAAACAACCAGTTGTGATTTAGGCTGCAAAGGAAACAAAGAGTAGATGCTGTCGAGTCAGGGTCAGAGGGTTTTCCTCTGTAGCAGAGAAGGCCTCTTCTAGGGGAAGGGAGGGCTCTGGGTTGGAGTCAAGACTTACGAGCCTGAGTGCCAGCTGTGTCTCTCGGGAGATGCATGCTCTAGACAAGTCACTAACTAGACCTGAGCTTCAGTTTCTGCTACAAAATGAAGGAGATGAACTGGACACCATTCTAACTCTAACATTCTCTGGTTCTACAGAGAGTCTAGTCTACCTACATTACTGGATCCATCTGGTCCCTGAAGTTCTTGGAATGCACACTCTTTCAGCAAAGTGTACATTCATGCCAAACTGGTATATGAAAAAAGCAGGGAATATTCTTTTTACAGTGTCCCATTTTCTATAAAAACAAGTTTAATGGCTGTTAGGTAATCATTTAAAAATATTTTATTAAGCAGTGACTTAAAAAAAATGCAAGAGAAGAATATAACCCCTCAGAGCAAATGCTTGAAGGTAAAACAAATATCACTATAAATATTGCACTTATAAAGTCTCTTTTTTACATCTTCACACCACTCAATTCTAAAATACCCTTTTACAGAGATGTATAAATAAACTGCTTCCACATTGTCAGTGCTTGATACATTCAGTTTCTTATCGCTGCACCAAGTCTGCAAGTTTTCAATCATGTAGCTGCTCCTTTTGGTACAGGCACAGAGAACTTCCACCAGTGATAGTGGAGGTCTCATACCTACATCATGTGAAGGGTATATCTTTCTGAACACTCAATATTTAATATGAGGCTTTTTCTACAGAAAAAAAATATAGATCTTCCAAAGGCAATGACAGAACGCAGCTTAAATTGACACAGTTCACTGTTAACATTGCTTATTTTTCAATGCATCCAGGAGCTTCTGGTTCTTGGTCTTGAACATCATGATAAAGCTGTTCGGCATGATTTTGCCTCGCCCATCTTCACCCACTTGGCCCATAATAATGTAATTTAGACCTTAAAAAAAGAATATAAATTAATTTTTTCCATGTGTATTTTTAATTTTTTTTTTCAAGATTTTATTTATAAGAGTGAGTGAGCACATGCAAGAGCGGGGGCGGGGGAGAGAGGGAGAAGCAGAATCCCTGCTGAGCAGGGAGTCCCATCTCAGGGGCTCGATCCCAGAACACTGGGATAATGTGCTGAGCCGCAGGCAGACATTTAACTGACTGAGCCACCCAGGTGCCCTCTATGTGTATTGTTTTGATACAACTTAGACTATAACTTACCTCTAGATAAATGATCTGTAAATGGTATAATTACACATTTCGTCTATCTAGGATAAAATCAGGTTTAAGCCTCTCATCAGAAAAAAATCTAAATTCAACTAAGTAACCTGTTCCAGCTCTGTCAACACTGATGAGATCCGGTCATGTCCTGCTGTGCGGTGCTGTGGGTCTGGGGCATTTACTGAGTGTGTGCTGTGCACAATGCCCTGTGTTCATGTGAAAGACTGCCCCTCCTCAAGGGGCCTCAGTGCTACCTGAGAGGTTATCCTCAGATGGCCTCTCATCCTCCCATAGCACTTCTGGATTCCCAGGGCTTTGGCAACTAATGATCCATTGTCTTTCGCTGCTGTGGTCAACCTGAACTTTTTTCAATATCTCCAGCATTTATACTTCGTTAGTTTCTTGAAGACATGGGTGCCTCATCTATTTCTTTGCATTCTTACTGTTCCTTGCAACAAATAGTTACGAAAAAGTACTTCTATCTTTTGCATCACAGCGTGTCTGGCTAAGTTAAGTCCAGACTGGGGCCCAAGCAGAGGTATGTTGGATTCAACTCTGAAGATCTACACTGTCGGAGAAAAATGTCAAAAGAAGTGTGTATTACCTTCTCCTTTATTCTCCCTCTCTCCTATGTGTCATAAGAGAAATATGCGAGTCCCTTTTCTCTGGCATAATCCTTTCTAACATTGTCCTATAGTGATCTTGGGCCTGGGCAAGCATGGAGGGCTGTGCAGGTGGGCGCCTCCCAGAGGCTGGACTGCTGGCGTATTGATGAGACCGCCCAGTAAGTATTTCCATGTACGTTACTTACGTCCCCTGGCAGTTCTGGGGAGAAATGTTATCTCTTACAGAGCCTTTCCCTCTGAACGATCAATGTGAAGCTGCTAGCCTTCAGACGAACAATCTGAATGCATGGTAAAGCTTTCCTGAAGTGGATATTCTCTCACTCTCTCAGGTGTGTGTGTGTGTGTATGTGTGTGTGGTTTGGTTGGTTATGGAAAAGATTTGTAACAAGACTGAGGAAAGGAATGAACTGAGATTGGATAGAGAAATCACAGTATATCACACATTGGAATACCAGACATTATTACCATTCCAGAGAGAGAGACATATATCTCTATGTGCTGTTTGTGGAAAGATATCTACACACATCATGTGCAGGAAAGCTGCAGTAGAATATCAGCACGATCTCAGTTGCCTCAGTGTGTATGTGGGTGCTTTCTATAGTTGGAATTTTCTAGAAGGAATTTTTCATGGTATCTCTTGGGAAAGAGAAAAGGCTTTACTTTTAATTTTATACCCTTAAACTTTTTTTAAAAACCATAGAATATACCTTACCTTGATAAGTTAAAGAACTTGTTAAAAAAAATCATGTGCCTCTGGCTCTTGTTAACTTTCCTTTTTCCATAATTTCTCCTAAACTGATTTCCACATGTAGATTTAGTGATTCTGTATCTGTGAATGATTCCAAAATCTTTAATTCTAGCACATATATACCTCTCTCTTCTGAACTTCAGATCTGAATTTCCTGCTCCTTGCTGGATATTTTCCTCTAAAACCATATTGGCACCTTAAGTGCAAAAACGAAAACTCTTTCCCTGCACTGCTCCTTCTGTGTCTGTTCCTTGTTGATCCAGTTTCAAATGCTTCTTGGACTCTTTCATCATTTCCACTATCTCCTCTTCTGCCACAACTTACAAGAACTGGGACCAGAGCCCCATTCTGTCTGACTCCAAAGGCCTTCCTTCTACACCGGAAGTGGCCAACAGTTTACCACTGATCTGACTTCCCTTCAAGACTTGCTCAGACCCTCTCTCTCTCGTTCCTCTCTCTGTCCCTGAGCTCCCCTCTCCTCTTTACTTACCTCTCCTGAGGAGAGGGCACTGCTTGCAGACCACAGTGACCTTGGCACTCATATTCTTGCCAGCCTGCTGAATTGCCAGATTTCCCTCCTTATAGATGTTGATGATTGAGATGGTGGCATGCAAGCTTCCCCCTCGGGTGACAGTTGTGATCACAGTGCCAGCCAATACTGCCAAAGAAAACATTTGGAAATAATATGGCCGTGGAGGCAGATGTAGGCAGAACTGAAAATCATTGTACATTCCTCTAAGTTTCAGATAGCAAACATTTTAATGTTTAAGAGAAGGCCCTAATAGAGCTATCAGATTCTGCCCATTTGTCCCCAAAATTCAGGTTGGAAAAAAGGCCATGGAGCCATAATGTTACCCGGGTACTGAGGTGTTGATACCTCAGACAGAAACCAAAATGTCTCCTGCCCTGTGGTCAGCTACTGAGGTGGGGCCTCTTGACGATGTTTTATCCAACAGGGGGACTATTTCCCAAAGAAGAGAGAGGCTTGTGAGCCTTTACTCTGAATTCCCAGTAAGATTTATATTGCCCCTGCTCCCATAGTAAATAGTAAATATTAATGAATACATTGTGTAAATTCATCACTATCTTTCTGAGAAATCAAAGTTCAGTACTTTTAAAACAATTCTTAAACATTCATTCTCTTTAGCTCATTACTGTCAAATGAGTTTATTTCAAGACATCACAGCATTACCAAATAATAAAATAAATACATTCATTAAAAAAAAAAAAGAAAAAAAAGAAAAAAAAAGACCTTGGGTCTTTAGAGACAATACCGTACTAAGGTTGCATGGCAGGAGTTCAAGCCATGAAGACCTGAGCCTTCGCATCGGTGTTGCTGAGGTCTTTCCCCCTTTCTCTTTAGCTGTCCTCTCTCCTTCAACTTTGGTTGGTGCTGTGGGTGCCCATCTCTAATTATCAGTAAATATGTGTTTTTTTCTGGATCTTTCTTATCCACCTTGTGTATTTCATTTAATAAAGTATAGAACTGAGTTCTATAATGACTTAGACTTTCTAAGAGCTTTCTCCAATTTAAAAAAAAAATGGCACTTTCTGTAAAAATCACTGAAAACCAAGAGATAACTCATTATCTCTTGGAAGGGAAATCAGATCAGTGGTAAACTGTTGGCCACTTCCGGTGTAGAAGGAAGGCCTTTGGAGTCAGACAGAATGGGGCTCTGGTCCCAGTTCTTGTAAGTTGTGGCAGAAGAGGAGATAGTGGAAATGATGAAAGAGTCCAAGAAGCACTTGAAGCTGGATTAACAAGGAACAGACACAGAAGGAGCAGTGCAGGGAAAGAGTTTTCGTTTTTGCACTTAAGGTGCCACTACGGTTTTAGAGGAACTATAGAACATGTTCTTGCTTTTAAAAAAAAAACAACCAAAAAACCCTAGCAAAGCTCAGTTGCTTTTCATTATGTAACCTTCTCTTTCTTCCACTGTGATGCAAGAGGAAGGAGTCTCACTTTGGAGCCACAAGGAAAGATGCTATGTTTCTTCAGAAACATGCTTTTGGCATTTTGTGGGTGATCATCCCATGTGGTGCGGGATTTGGATTGGGAAACTGTTTTATGGGCCCTGTCCCTGTTACCAATGCAGGTGGAGAACCAGTGGGCCACTGGGGATAGTATTGGGTCATTTTGCTATGTAAGAGAGTCACAATGGAATAAATCAAGTTTTAGACTTGGCTGAGACGACCCTTCAGAATAAAGTGGGAAGTCACTACTTCTGTAGGAGGCAAAGTTCATAAAATCAGAATTCTTATTTTGCTTTACTTTGACTCCTGGTGATAAGTGTTTGCAAAATGTTAGTCTATAACCAGAGGAAATCAGGTGGCTCCAAGGACACGGAGGGAGATTTCCCTAAGCACCTCCCACAGAAGACTAACCTGGATGTGAGAGCAATTTGTTTTCATCTTTATGCCTGTTATTTGAATTTCAGCACACTAACTCCAGTGAGATTTAGGGCCCTAGATTCTTCGGTGCCTTCATGCTTTTGCTCCAACATGGTTCCTCTGGCTTCAAATAGTTACCACCTACAGGCACAGAAAAAGCAAGCAAAGCCTTTTCTGGGAGACCCTTCATTCTGGGTAACATATTTAGGTTTTAGCAACTTTCTTTTTCTGACAAAAATTTTCTTCAACGTCCCTTTTAAAAATAACCCACGTAATGAGTTATCTCTTGGTTTTCAGTGATTTTTACAGAAAGTGCCAATTTTTTTTAATTGGAGAAAGCTCTTAGAAAGTCCAAGTCATTAGGTAGTATCTCTTCAGATTCAAATTTACAAGCATTTCCAAAGAGATTTCAGGTTCCCAAGTTTTAATTTAGTACTTTGGAAGGACATGACAGGGGAAATACTTGAATTTCTTCTGAGAAAGGCCAGTTTGCATATGTTTCTAATTTACTTAGGTGGAATTACAGACATGTGAAAAAATACTCAGGACATGAAAAATACGTGAGGAAAAGTGTGCAGGGTTCTTCAGGATCACTGAACCAGCCAAAATACATAGGGTACCGGTATCGTACTCCAGATCAAATTATTAAGTTTATGTGAAAAAAGGCTTATTTTCTATATACCTATTATCCTCAGTTGTGAAAGCTAAGACTTTGAACAGCACTAGTCAACATACCTTAGGGTATAGGAAAATATTTTCTAGGGTAAATGAGGACTGTAACTGACACTTCACCATCACATTCACAGCGGTTCCTTTGAGGTTAAGCATGCAGTCTCAAGTTTCTGATTAAAGAGAAAAGGCTGGGTTTTATTTCTTACCAAAGTTACTTGAACAATAATTGCTCTCCAGAGTCCCCGTCCGTCTACACTTTTGCTGACACAAGGCCACGGTGGGTTTTAAACCTAAATTCAAAGAAGACATAAGACTCAGGAAAATGAATTCAAGTATAATTGGTATTTAGACCTGAATTTATTTAAAATTCCTACTTATTTCCCCAAGCTGTCATTGCAATGAAATAATTAGAAAACATTCAAAGGAAATTCTTTATGCTACTAACTATTGCTCTAATTTTCTTAGAGTAACTCAATACCCTCTGCTGAATTTTAAACCTGAGATCCAAATAACCCAAATGGGTTATATATAACTAACACCAACCAAAAATGGATGCAGTTTCCAAGCGCCCTGCTTAGAAAAACCCAGTACAACAAATATGAACTCAGAAAATACAGGTTAATTCTTCACTTTACAAAAGGAATCCAATGGTGTTCCCCCTGAGGATGGAGGGAGCTTTCCTGGTGCATTTAAAATATGCAGCTGTCCAAATGTGAGTAGCAAAAGTCTGCAGAAACACTGCTTATGTGTAAAGCGTGTTAGACTTGTAATGAGATGTAACCAATCACCAAACATTTATTCTGAGCCCATCATTGCCTATAAGGATCTTAAGAACTGAGAAGTTGACTAACTTTAAAACAAAATGAAATAGGTAAACAGTCGTTCTCCAGCAAAGGTGATTTTTGCCCTCGGGTGACATTTGTCCAGAAATAGTTCTGGCTGTCACAGCAAGGGCCGCTACTGGCCGCTAGTGGGTAGATCCCAAGGTGCTGCTAAGCGTCCTACACGAAACAGCCTCCCACAGCAAGGCATCGTCTGGCCAAAAACTTAAATACTGCCAAGGTTGAGACACTGTGAATTAATGAAATGAAAGTATTTAATTCCCATTATTATCAACAAAAAGAGTTTCCAAAATATTTGCTGATTATCCACTTACGCGTGACAATATGCTAGGAAGAACTAAACAAAACAACTAACAGAACTGTACTTGTTGGGCAAGAATTTGCAATTACAACATTGCCCCTGTAATATGCCCTGTGAACTCTTCTGTAAATTTATTTATTTAGTTTTAATTTGTATCCATACTTAAAGCTCCAAAAAGGATCTCAAGTGGATCACAATATTAAAAGATGTACATTAAAGTACATATGATAGCATTTGTTGTGGATATAATTTTTTTTTTTAAGACAGAGAGCTCAGAGAACACTTAGAGGGAACATTGTTCCAGAAGTTGGGGACCTAAATTTACTTAATGACCAGTAAAAAAGTACTGGCGTTAGTGGCTCTCCCTGTCTGATGAAGAAGCATCCTTTCCGTGGGCACTGGAAACAGCTCTTCCTAGCCTTGGAACATCAGTCTGCAAAATGCGTGCGCATCCCCCTGCTCCTCTCCCTTCACTAGATCCCTGCACTTGGCTTCAAGTTATCATTAGGGCACCCCTGACCCTTCTTCCCTCACTGTCTGCTCTCTCCCTGCACTCCCTGGGTGGTATATGGCCCCCAGCCTTCCTCTCCAGGTGCACCTGTGATCATCTTACTGGATCCCCCCTGCCCCCCCCATCATCTCAGTGCTGCGGCTCCCGCTTCCCAGACGTTCCCTCTTCTCTGTCTCCATCACTGGGTCCCAGGCTCACATGTCTTCCTGCTAGTCCTTCATCACCAGACTCTCAAATTTAGACATCCTCACATCCAGTGTAGCTTCTCTCCTTCAAGCCCTTATTTTCTCAGTCTCCTTTTCCATTGTATCCTTTTCAAAAAGCTGGGAGTTTCCAGAGATTGAATTCCAGCCGTTTCTCTTCCTTTCTGCCCTAAGGTCTCCCTAGATGACCTCGTTCTGGGTCACAGGGTCAACCATGTACATGCTGATTCGCAAATGTAAATCTCTTTCTGCAATCTCTTCTGGAGGAGGCCACAGACCAGAGAGGACTTGACTAGTCCACGTGTTTCACAGACACAAGCATCACTAATGGACTCTACCCCTAACCCCAGTTCTCTGCTTTGGTAAATGGTCTCATTATTCCTGGAACTGTGCAAACCAGAGACTGGGGAAGCATTCTTGACACCACCCCCATCTCCCTAGTCCAATTAATCACCAATTAAAGACTGTCAGTATCTCCCAAGGCCCTGCCTTGCATAACAGTCAACATTTCTTGAGTCTCTCTGTATTTCTGTCAGCACAGTACTCCCGGACAACCACAAGAATTGTGGCCTCCTGCCCCTCCCATCCATTCACCTCACAGTGACCAGGGTGACCTTCATGAAGTGAGAATCTAATCCTGAACTATGCCTAAATCCATTGACAGCTCTCCCCCTCCCAACTTCCCAACTTAGGAAGAAATCCGAATACTCTAAAAAAAAACTCCACACGACAGAATTCTAATACTCCAAAATACTTAGAAGCATAAAGAGAGAGGTGCTTGGACCTAAAGACAGAGCTAGAGAGGCTAGGTACAATGTGTGAAGAGTTATGCACGGCATGAAGGAGTCTGACCGCTGTACTGCCCATTATGATAGCCACTAGCCACGTGAGGCTTCTTACATTTAATTAAATTAAAATTCAATTCTTCCACATCACTAGCCACATTTCAAGTGTCCAATAGCAGCTCCAGGATTGGATAGCACAGGTGTAGACAATGAATTCCAGTGGGAGACCCGGTCTGCTTTGTGTGTGTGGTGGGAGCGTGCACTGGGGAGGTAAGCTAGGGGAGCTCAAGGACGATCTAAGAGTGTGGGTACTAATGCTGTGGACATACTTAGGGAAGGAGTGGAGAAGCAGATTTAAGGCAGAAAATAGTGTGATCAAAATGAGTCCAGTATGTTTTAATTTAAAGGTTTAACAGTCACAAAACCCAAGTGATAATCATAAATCAATGTTTGCGATTTCAAAGGACTGAAGATAAAAACCTGGAGAGCCATTTAATTCACTGGAAAGAATGAGGTGGGCTGGAGAAATAAGAAATACGGCTTTAATATCCGGCAGTATATCTCTAGGCCACAAGGTGGCACACGTGTCGAGTGCTCAGAAGAAACCGCCCTTTCTAGATGTACCTGGACTCAGGTCAGGCCGACTTTGAGTTCAAGCAGAAAATGGTGGGCAAGAAAGCTGGGCTCATTTACAACCTATCTTGTATCCTAACTTCAGGTCCTTCACTTCCACTTTTTCCTTTCTCCAGATTAGATTTTGAGATCTGATGCCTGATACCTCAGAGGGTGTGGCATTGACAGGCTGTGGAGACGTGGCACGGGGCTCCACTCTTTCTTCCCTCCATTTCTTAGGTCATGCCCCAGAGTTTCCCAACTGGCTCCTATAACACATTGAATATTTCTGTTTGATTTACCCCAATTTGGAAAAAAAAAATGTATTTTTCACAACATATTTCAGAGGGAAGCAAAACAAAAACAAAAACCCAAAAAACTGACAGATGTGAAAATAAGCAGGTATCAAGGCCCTAGAACTTTAATCTAAAATACTACAATTTTATGTAATAAAGCCATAATTTTATAAGTACCAGAAAAGAAAATCTGGGCTTATAATGATCTATGCTTATGCCAGGGTTCCTAGTATTTTTTAAGTGGTCATAATTTTCTTAGATGACATATAAACATTATTAAGCTTTTTTTTTTAAGATTTTATTTTTATTTATGACAGAGATAGCAAGAGCAGGAACATAAGCAGGGGCAGCGGGAGAAGGAGAAGCAGGAGCCCAATGCAGGGCTGGATACCAGATCATGACCCAAGCAGATGCTTAATGACTGAGCCACCCAGGCACCCCCATTATTAGCTTCTAAATAATGTTTACACCTTACACTTTTCTTTCATTAATGGAGTTGTATTATTCCCTTAGATAAGTTTTCATCTTATTTAACTTTACTTTCAAGTATCTTTAATTTTTTTTTCTACTTCAAAAGAATTTTTCTTATTTGGAAGTTTGTGCCCAAACATTGAAACACAAAAACTCACCTGTAGTTACAGGGAACGTGGTGGTAACAGGTGATGCTGTGGTTGTAGGCAATTTTTTTGGCCTGAATTTGTAGTGACCAATAAACCCATCCGCAGTTAAACTTAAGTCTGATAAAAACTGAATGAGAAGTTCATTTCTCTCAGATACAATTGGCCTAAAAGAAGAAAAACAATAAAAAATTTTTTCTTAAGTGGCACCTCTCTGAAATGTAGAATTCTGCTCTCCATTAATTTTTGATAATAGATTATGATATATGTAAACTTAAAAGCTAAAATACTTCAAAAGGTGAAAGTCTCAATCTGCTCAGTATTGATGCTACTTAGCTCACATTTCCCGAGTGTCTGTTCAGTGTGCCACTGTGCTTTACCCAAACTCTTGAATTCCACCTTCACAGCAACCCTACTGTTATCCCTTTCTTACCGAAAAGACAACTGAAATTCAGAGTTCAAGTGATTTGCCCAAGGCCCTACCGCTAGTACGTGAGGGAGTCAGGATTGGAACCCAGGAACAGGTAGACCTTAGGACCAGCGTAAACATGGAAGCCATGGCTGGTTCCTCACGAGCACCTTAGTCTTCGGCCTTACCTGGGAACCACATGGCTTCTTTTGACTAAGGCTCTGCATCTGAGCTGGCCGGGCAGCTAGGGATGCTGGCTCGGGAGAGTCAGCTGGAGAAATCTGATGAACAAATTTCCACAGCCTGTGAAGACTCAGCCAGAGGGATCATCTTAGTGGGCTGCTCACCAGGGCATAAGAAAGCCATGACTTCCATTTCATTTTTAATGAGAGCTCTGATGCATGCCCGAAATGGAAACATTTCTGTTTATAATGTCGGTGGCAGAATGCTGCGAAGGAGAACATGATTGCTTTGGTGGTTATGAACATCATGACGGACTCTAATTTTAAAGCTCTTTTGGGGGCTTGCTGGTTAGCTGGCACTAAAGATTTACTGGTGACAGTAACTGAGGCTCAGGAGCACTCCTGTCTTAGGGGGTAACTATTACATAAGAGTTTCATTTGAATTTTTCCTATTATTATTTAAGCAATAGTTAAAAACGCTGTGTGGCTAATTCTATTTAAAGACTAGTTAATTCAAAAGTAACTTAACAGGTTATTTAATGGAGTTAATTGGTGGTTTGACTAAGTTTTTTTGAGGCATCTTCTCAGAACCACTTCTCAGGCATCATGGGCAGCAAATAAGGAGGCAACTCCATTTCCTCCCCACCTATGCACTACTTGAGTGGGAATGTTTGTGTGTGTGTTGGTGAAGGGGGGTAGATCTGTACTTGACCAAACCAGCTAGAGAAACTGCAGGATCTTTCCTGTCCTGAAGGCTACCATCTTCTGAACAAGGGATGGGACAAACCTAAGAGTAAGTTTTGTGATCTACGTTTAGTATCCTTATCACAAAAGTGATCGAGATCACTGAGAATCAAGTCTTTATCAGAAGTATTCTGTATTGCTTTTGAAAACACATCCCATTAAATAAATACAATGTGCATGAAACACAATTCCCAACGACAATTACAAATAAAATACATTAAACTTGTTTAAATGAAAAAATTACAAAAAGCACTTATAAGCAGCAAAGGAAACCTCAAGACCTAATCAGGTCAGCCTTCTGGGCATAATGTTATAATTACAGTGATCATCAGATGCCTTTTCTATTAACTAATCTTCGAAGCATTAAATTGGAAATGGACTTTTCTCAAGGAAGAGTATTTTAGTAACAAGGATATATTTTTGTGACACTGCTACTGAGCTTTCAGCATGAATGTGACAGAAACACAGAGCCATAAATGTTCTGAGGGCCATGTGTTGCACCTGCAAATTAATGTTACAAATCACTAGAAAGGCAAGAGGAAATCGCAGTTGGATTCACTCCATGCTGGCAGGTCCCGGGAAGGGATGGAGGATGCTGCTGGGTCTTACAGAGCTGTGTTAGCTGTCTCTGCTTTGTCATCCCAGCCTTCCTCTTCTTCAATCCCTACGGCCAGTCAGCCTCCTCGTCCTGCCATTCTTGCATCCTGGGCATTTCTTGATCCACCTCCTCCTTCCTGTCCATCTCTACCATTCTTTCCTACCTCCTCGACTCCGGCCTGCCGCAGCCTTCTAACCAGCCTCTCTGCTCATCTTGTCAAGGACGGTCCCGTCATTTCCTGCCTAAATGCAACCCAACGGCTCCTGTGTCTACAGGATGTGGAGCCCTGCTCAGCGCTCCTGCCTCCCCTTTCTCTCCTTCGGCCCCAGAACATGATTTGGAGTCCAGAATAGCAACTACCTTCCCTGTGTACCTCCCTATTCACAGAGCTCCTTCTACTTGGAACAAGCCTGTCCTCCCTTCCGCCTGTGACCAACTCCTCTTCTTCAAAACCAAGCTTCAAGAGGCACAATCTCTTCCAAAAAAAAACCTCTCCTGACCTCCTCTCCACTTGCCCTGACTGGACCGAAGGACTCCTTGTCAGCAACCCACCCAGCACATTCCTTTGCCAATTTACCTACTTGCCTTGTTCCCCGCCTCCCACTCCTTACCTTGGCAGGTGTTTTGTTTTTAGCTTTGTATCCCGCTACCTAACAGAGTGCCCACCACATGGCTGGGGCTTAATAAATGCTTTTGAGCTGAATCCAATGGTGTGCTATAACCTCACTGAACCCCACACAGGGATGATGAGGTGATCTCACCAACCACAACACTCCTCCCTCTAGTCAAGTCTTTTAACAGGGGAAAAGTCCCCAAATAGGTTTTCTCATTTTCTGCACTGCCCCATCCCAGAAGTACTCTATGAAAAAATACTCCTCGGGTGAAAGTGTTGGTGGGAAGGCTGGCTGTCACGCTGCTCCAGGCAGACCCCCGGACGTGAGCGGTGCTGACAGCCGCCAATACGTCGCCCCCTCCCCGGCTTCGCGGAGGCGATCGGTACCCTCAATTTTGTGTTTATCCTTTCCTTTACCTAGAGATTTACCAGGACATATGCACCACTAAGGAATACACTGTACAGGTCTGCATACTTTTAAACGTCATGTAAATGAACAGGTACGGTGTGTATTTTTCTTTTTTTCACGCTCAACATTATACCTGGGAGAGTCATCCGCCACTTTCACTGCTGCACTGTGTGAACCAGAACACAATTTAACTGTTCTTTTTTTACCTTATTTTATTTTAATTTGACAGAGAGAAACACAGCTAGAGAGGGGACACAAAAGCAGGGGGAGTGAGAGAGGGAGAAGCAGGCTTCCCACCGAGCAGGGAGCCCGACGTGGGGCTCGATCCCAGGACTCCAGGATCATGACCTGGGGCAAAGGTAGACACTTAACAACTGAGCCACCAGGTGCCCCGTAACTGTCTCTTTGTCGATAAGGATTAGGTGGTTTCCTCTGTCCTCCACTACAAACAGTATTTCTGAGAATATTCCTTTCTCCATCTTGTGATGCACATGAGCAAGAATGACTTGAGTGGGCACACCGGGAGGGTGCTGACCTCACATAGGGAGGTATGCCCTCCCTGCTTCTGTTCCCTCTCTAGCTGTGTCTCTCTGTCAAATAAAGAAGATCTTAAAAATATATATATATTTTTAAAAATTTTTAACTTAGGAACACTGTTTAGTTTTTATTCCTGTATGATATTTTTTTAAAGATTTTATTTATTTGACAGAGAGAAACACAGCCAGAGAGGGAACACAAGTAGGGGGAGTGAGAGAGGGAGAAGCAGGCTTCCCGCTGAGCAGGGAGCCTGATGTGGGACTCCATCCCAGGTCTCCAGGATCATGACCTGAGCCGAAGGCAGTCACTTAACCAACTGAGCCACCCAGGCGCCCCATATTCCTGTATGATTTTTAAAGGCTATGTTCATTTCCATATTGCTAGAAAATGAAACTTGTAAAAAACTTTTTAAAATATTTGAATATAAAGAGGAGGAGAGACATGGCAGAAAAAGCTATAGCAGGATAGAGTCAAGAAAGGGTTCTTTTTTTTTTTTTCCACCTTAATTCAGGAGAACTTAAATTTACAGGCTATAAGAAAGAAAGGAAAAAAAGAGGAGGCAGAGGTTAAAGATGGAGGTGATGGGTGATGGAGAAAAAGAAGGGGACTATTGCACAGAGGGAAGTGTCAAGTGAGAAAAGGAGGAGGTCAGAAGGAGGACATAGGTAACAAGACTGGTTTTGAACAGAGGAGGGTACGGCCAGCTGAACAGTGGCCCCCTAAGAGTCCACATTCTAATCCCTGGAGCTTGTCAATATGCTACCTCATGTGTACAGGGACTCTGCAGGTATGATAAGTTAAGGATCTTGAGAAGGGGAGAGTATCCTGGATTGCCTAGGTGGGCCTAAATGTAACCACAGGTGTCCTCAGAAGAGAGAGGTTTGACTCCAGAAGAGGACAAAGCAATATGAGGACAGAAGCAGAGATAGGAGCGATATGCTTTAACGATGGATCAGGAAACCATAGCCAACACATGCAGCAGCTTCCTGAGGCTGAAATAGGCATGGAAAAAGATTCTCCCCGCAGAGCTTCCAGAAGCAAACAGCCCTGCTGACAGCGTGGCTTTCGCCCAGTGAACGTGCGTTCAGACTACTGACCTCCAGAACTGTAAGAGAATAAATGTGCTGCTGTAAGCCACTTGGTTGGTGGTAATCTGTTAGAGCAGCAACAGGAGAGAATACAGAAGGAACACCTTCGCTGACAGCTTAGAAATGGGCCTTTCTCTAACACATTCGGCTGGAGAGCCAAATTTGGGTATAGTAATGCTCACCTTTCAACCAACTTGGATGTTTTAAGAATTCTTAGTATTATTAAACTTAAGCTAAATGAATTTAAATTGAAAAATACCTTGCTTTAACTCAAATGCATCTAGGGGGAATCATAGACATGCATGTAAAATCAAGTGATGCATATAATCTAATTATATTTAAGCAACAGAGTAGAAAGGGTATTTCAATCAGCATCACGGTGACTTTGACAGCAAGCTGTAGTAATTTCCTTTTTTAATTTAATTTAATTTAATTTATTTGACAGAGAGAAACACAACCAGAGAGGGAACACAAGCAGGGGGAGTGAGAGAGGGAGAAGCAGGCTTCCTGCCGAGCAGGGAGCCCGATGTGGGACTCGATCCCAGGTCTCCAGGATCATGACCTGAGCCGAAGGCAGTTGCTTAACCAACTGAGCCACTCAGGCGCCCTAATTTTATTTTTTTTAAGAAGATTTTAGGGTGCCTGGGTGGCTCAGTGGGTTAAAGCCTCTGCCTTCAGCTCAGGTCATGATCTCAGGGTCCTGGGATCGAGGCCCGCATCCGGCTCTCTGCTCAGCAGGGAGCCTGCTTCCTCCTCTCTCTCTCTCTCTCTGTCAAATAAATAAATAAACAAACAAATAAATAAATAAATAATCTTTTTAAAAAAAGATTTTATTTATTTGACACAGAGAGAGGGAAAGGGAAAGAACAAGCGGGGGAGCTGCAGACAGAGGGAGAAGCAGACTTCCCGCTGAACAGGGAGCCTGATGCGACACTCGATCCCAAGATCCCGGGATCATGACATGAGCGAAAGGCAGACGCTTAACCGACTGAGCCACTCAGGTGCCCCCCCTTTTTCTTTTAATCTATTTTTTTAAATAATGTCCACGCCCACCATGGGGTTCAGACTTAGAATGCTGAGGTCAAATGTTGCAAGCTCCACCAAGCGAGAGAGACCACCCGAGCTGCAGTAATTTCAGTCGACGCTTTCCCTTGTGTTGTATGTGAAAACGTGAGATATCTTGCCCCCAAATACAGTCACGTGTCGCCCGATACCGAACAGAGGACATCAGCAGCTTGCCCTGTGTCACACAGCTAGTGAGCCGCGGAGCACTCACCTCCCTCAACGCTTGTTGATAAATACACCGCGCCCTTCAGGCTCACTCAGCAAAAGTCTAAGCAACAACGTGAGGAAGAAGCAAAGCACAAAGGCCAGAAGGTGCAGGACAGGTCTCTGATCAGGCAGAATCAACTGGGTCTGTCAGGAGTGTCCATGTTTCCTTGTCTGCATCTCCAAATTTCAGCCTGCTGCTTGCTTTTTTCTCAGAAGTTCCCCCATTCCACTCTGATGCTCGAGGGCACCTTTGTAGGGTGGTGACGTCTGCAGGTCCCTGGCTAGCATCCATCTGACTCTGGGGCATCACCAGCCCTGCTTCTGTCGAGGCAACCCTACACTCATCGATGTCGCCTCGCTCTGGGCGGGCTACGCTTAGTGCTGGTGCTGTATGGGACTCTACAGCCATGGGACCCCAGAATTTGTGAACAAAACAACAACAGCATAAAATCTTCCAGAAAGAAAAATATAATTGGGCAACTGAATAAAAAAGAAGTTTAGAGCCACTAAAACATTAATGAAATAAAACGGGCCCTACTTACGCAGGTGGACTATCGCCACAGTACTTTCCAATTCTTTTAGCGTCATTGACTTCTCCACCATTGAACACAGCCACAAAATCATATCGGCAATAGTTATCACGCTCAACGTCAAACTTCTCAAATCTTAATTCTATAAGCTTTAGAGAAAGCACAACATTAGAAATATCAAGATAGCACTGAGGAATAATCTCAAACGGGAATCTTCCTTCCCCCAGAACTGTAGGATTTTCCTTGGTAAAGAATGTGTTCATTCCATTTGAGTTATTTATTTCTTCTGTAATTAACAAAACTGTGGTATTTTTTATTTTTAATCATTCCAAAAGGTCATCCTTAGTTAAGATCTTAAACTTAAGAGATCTGTTCACCTACAGTTACAAATGTACGGGAACACCATGGAACCCTAACAATGTACGTTAAGACCATAATTGGATTCAAGTTGAAGTGGGAAGCAGAGGGGTATCCCAACTTCATTCTTCTTCTCCGGGACGTCCCTTGTGTTAGAGTGTGTTGAAGTGTGGTGTGTGTGTTACGTATTTGAGTAGGTGAGGTGGTGGGCAGAGTTGTTCCTCTCTTTTGAGGGAAGGAGAATGATATTCCTATCACATGTAAGGAGGTAAATTCTATAGAACCAGAGATTCAGGAAGTAGGGATTGACTGTGAGTCTTCTTGAAGTAGTTTGAAAAGTGTGCCTACTGAGTTCAGCACAGCCTACTTGGAGATGTGGTTGATTTTTGAAGAGGTTGCATGAAAGCACTGATAAAGTCAGTGTTTCTTAAGTATTTCTTAATTTTTCTGCACAAATACCAATAATATATCTTAAGTTATTCAAGTCAATACGAAGTTTTGATTAATAGGCAATCATTCTCCCCACAAGCAGATTTTTCCAGAGTACCTCCAATGTGTGAGTCAAAGGAAGTATCACTAGGTTCATAAATACCCTCGGTACCTGGATAGCTGGTCCCTACTTTTGCTGGGCAGCAGGTGGGCAGGCAACCTTCCCTGCTGCTTAGGAAAGATGATGGGCATTAATTCCTATTAGGACAGGCCCTCGTTGTTAGCTAAAGAAGACTCACACACAGTAATTGGATGAAGATGGTGACAGCACCAGTATTACCACAGGTAATTTTTGGCTCTGAACATAATGTCACATAGCTATGTATTTACCCACCTTAAAAAGTCAGCACCAATTATGGGTGAATAAGAGCTTATTCATATTTAGCACTGCTTTAAATTATATTAAAATATTTCCTCTTTGGGTCCAATAATTTCTTTCCAAAGAAATTATTCCAAAATGCTTTCCAGATTATTAAAAATTGGCTGAACTTTCTCTACATAGAAATTAGTTACGGGCGCCTGGGTGGCTCAGTGAGTTAAAGCCTCTACCTTCGGCTCAGGTCATGATCTCAGGGTCCTGGGATCCATGTTGGGCTCTCTGCTCAGCAGGGAGCCTGCTTCCTCCTCTCTCTCTGCCTGCCTCTCTGCCTACTTGTGATCTCTCTGTCAAATAAATAAATAAAATCTTAAAAAAAAGGAAAGAAATTAGTCACATAACAACTTTTGGAAAGAAGATTAAAAAATAAAGCTAGGATAAAAAAAAGCAAAGATAAGTCTTTAACAGAAGAAAATGTTCATAGATTTGCAAAGAAATTACTTAGAACTTAATCTTCCCATTATATTCTTCTTCTTTGACACGATTCCAGTGATTTCAGGCATTATAACAATGATTAAAAACTACTTGGCTGGGGGCACCTGGGTGGCGCCGTTGGTTAAGTGACTGCCTTCGGCTCAGGTCATGATCCCGGAGATCCGGGATCGAGCCCCACATCGGGCTCCCTGCTCGGTAGGAAGCCTGCTTCTCCTTCTCTCACTCCCCCTGCTTGTGTTCCCTCTCTCGCTGTGTTTTTGTCTGTCAAATAAATTTTAAAAATCTTTAAAAACAAACAAACAAACAAACAAAAAACTACTTGGCTGAAGCCAAAAATCACACTAGTAAAATGAAACCCAAGTTTAAATTTAAATAATCAAAGAGATGAACAATGCAAAAAAGATGCTGATTTGTAATCTGCAAGGATAATTAAGTTGAAATTATTTAGGCTAATTAATATATTTTCAAATGTCACAAAGAGAAAAATGACCAGCACAATTTCAACAACTGTATAATGGCTTAAATATTGAGAAATGTGGGGTGCCGGGGTGGCTCAGTTGGTTACGTGACTGCCTTCGGCTCAGGTCATGATCCCGGAGATCCGCGGTCGAGCCCCACATCGGGCTCCTGCTTGGCGGGAAGCCTGCTTCTCCCTCTCTCACTCCCCCTGCTTGTGTTCCCTCTCTCGCTGTGTTTCTCTTGGTCAAATAAATAAATAAAATCTTTAAAAAAAAATACTGAGAAATGTGATTTTTACATGTTAAGCTATAAAAAATTCAATAAATTTGTAGAATCTTTCATCATAAAGTAAATGACCATATTTTTATTCTTGAAAATAAAACTGGGTTTGGGGATTATGATCAAAGTGTGTGTATGTGTGTGTGTGCGTGTGTGTGTGTGTGTGTGTGCATTCAAATCACTAACTTGCATGGTATATTTGCGTAAATAATTTTCCATTAAAAAATCTACATATGGCAAATAGTATTTCCATAAGCCATATAAAAGATCAGTTTAGAAAACTTTTTAAAGATTTATTTATTTATTTTAGAGAGAGAGAAAGAGCGTGTGTACACACATGAGTGGAGGGGAGGGGCAGAAGGAGAGCAGACTTTCTGCTGAGTTGGGGGTCTGATGCCTCCATCCCAGGAACCTGAGATCACAACCTGAGCCAAAATCAAGAGTGGGTCACTTAACCAACTGAGCCACTTGGGTGCCTAGAAAAGTTTTTTTTTTAAATAGTATCGTAATGCTCACCCTCTAATGTTTGAGTAGTCTGTAGTGTTTGTAATGGTAACAATTTTTGAGAAGTTATTTTCTCAAGTTCACAAAGTAGACTTGGTCTATTCCCATGCAAAGTTGTGTCCCACAGTTCATATCTGAAAGTGGTTCCCAGAAATGGAAAAATTTCATATAACCACAAACTAATAAGCACTGGGAAATTAGACCTTCACTGTTGATTGTTTTTACAGCAATGAATAAAGTTATTTGTGGAGAACCTGCACAGATTTTATATTAAACAACAACCAAAAAATACCCACAAAGCAGATTAGCTTTCAGACTCCTTGGGGGGGGGGGGGTGGGGGCGCAGCACCTGCCTCGGGCTTTGGCCAGGTGCAGCCATCACAATGCATTTGCCATGTGAACAAATGGTAACCTGAAACCTACCTGCACTTGGGGATTCCAATCCTCCCACCCCAGGTCATTGCTGTTTCTAACATCTTCCACAGAGTTCAACAAGCTCACAGGGATTTGCTTACTATTTGTATTGAAATTTGAAAATCATATTTATATACAAGGAAAGTAAATGTATGACTTTTGTAAGTCAAATAATGCAAAAGCAACTTTAATCTGGGTCTTTGTATGAAGAGACACCTGCATCCAGCTGGCCCCTCCTCACCCCACATGCTAAACTCTTGAGAGATGGGCCCCTCGCACCACCTAGGCAATTCACACACAGATACTATCTTCATATTTTTAGGGAATCTTACCTGATTCTTTGGGGCTACAATGTGCCACACACAAGTGACTCCTGCAGGGTAGTCTCGGTCCGGCCAGTTGGGGGTCTTAAAGGAGCCGGAAGGTCTTTCAAGGCGTCCTCCACAATACTGATCCCCTGAATTTTTTAAGTATGAAAAAAAAGTCCAAGTTTATATCCAGGTTATGGCAACGCAACCATAAGGAGATTGGAATTTGGAATATTGGTAATAATACAATAAATAAAGACAATGGCAGAAGCTCTTAAATTTTTTCCTAAAATATAGTTACACAGCCTCTGACACCTCCCCAACCCCCTCATCCCCCACCGGCTGCACACATGGAATGATCTCTGTTATCTGACCTATCACATCAGCACAAGAGAGGACAGGAGTGGAATTAGGCCTATAGCTTCTTTCCTTTTTTTTTTTTTTTTTGGTCAAGTAAAGACAGAACAGTTGGGCATGAACTCATGCAGAAATCATGCTAGCTCAACAAATTACATAGATTTTAAAGTACCCTCATGACAGAGGTGTTTATTAATAGGATTAAAATGCATGCCCACGGACAAAATTTGAATTAGCTGGCAGAGAAAACTCTCATTACCAGAAAACTCTATATGCTACATATGCATCTTAAATAATTTTAAAGAATAATTTTTGTTTGTGAAAACAGCGTTTATAAGTTTTCAGCAATATACAACAGCATCAAGAAGAAAAAGAAAATTACCCTAAATCCAACCACCTGAAACTAACCACAATTACACAATTAGTATTTGAGAAACATCATTTCAGACATCTCCTTGCACATATACTGATTGGCCAACAAGAATAATTTTAGAACAATATATATTTTTTTGAAGATTTTATTTCTTTATTTGATAGAAAGAGAGAGACAGCAAGAGCAGGAACACAAGCCAGGGGAGGAGTGAGAGAGGGAGAAGCAGGCTTCCTGCCGAGCAGGGAGCCCGATGTGGGGCTCGATCCTGGAACTCCAGGATTATGACCTGAGCTGAAGGCAGAGGCTTAACCACTGAGCCACCCAGGTGCCCCAGAACAGTATTTTAATACAAAATTCTAATTTTAATTTTATTTGAATTTAACTAACAAAACCTGAAATGAAACTAAGGGAAATTAATATACTTTATATTAAATATTTGACACAGAAGATAATCATTCTTAAGAACTGTCTCTAAGAAAATGGATTATAAAAATTGAGGTTGGATCATTTCTATAACTTTTTATTCATGGAAAATTTTGAACAGATACAAACTAAATAATAAAAATGAGCTTCTATGTACTATCACCCAATTTCAACAATTATCATTTTACTGTTCTTTTTATTAATACTACTAGACAATCTCCACCACCTGCTTTATTATTATTATTTTAGAGACTTCAGGGAGGTAAATTCATGTACCATGAAATACACAAATATTAGCTGTACTAAGTTGAAAAATTAATCTCCTTGGGTAAGCCACACTCCTGTGACCACACAGAATCCATTTTCCTCCATATTCCTGTGTCCCTTCGCAGCCGGCCGACTCTTCACGCCACTTTTCTGAAAAATTTTACCTTAGATTAGTTTTATTCTAGACCCTCATATACATAGACTGATGTATTGTGGATCCTTCTGTGCCTGGCTTCCCTTGCACAGCGTCTGAGATGGATTCATGTTGCCGTTCGTATTCGTAGTTTGTTCTTTTCCTCTGCTGGGTGATTCCAGTGTGTGGAAACACAATCTGTCTCCCTCCTCTTCTGCTGGCCATTCCTTTGGGTGTTTAGAGTTTGGGCTATTGGGAACGAAGCTGCTGTGCGCTGTTTTGTATAAATCTCTTTGTGGACACACATTTTCATTTTTCTTGCACAAATACCCAGGGAAGCAATTCCTGGGCCAAGAATAGATGTCAATGTTTAACTTTAGAAGAAACTACGAGCGAGTTTCCCCTTGAGGCTGCAGCATTGTATACATCCCGGGTACAGGTCTCCAAGGGCTATGAGCACTTTGGTCGTAGCACACCCTTGCCCCGACTTGGTGAGGTCAGTTGTTTTTGCCAGTCTGGTGGGTTTGTAATGGTATCTCATTACCTTGTTAATGAATGATACTGAGCAGTGTTTCATGTGCTTATTAATCATTCATGTATCTTCCTTTGTGAAGTGTCTGTTCAAATGTTTGCCCATGTTCATATTTATGAATATATATCATATATATTTATTTTTTTGCATGGTCCTTGTTTTTCATCTTTTTACATTCAACCTAATTTGCCTTTGTATTTCAAGTGCCTTCTTGTGGACATCATAGAGTTAGGCCTTGCTTTTTATATGTCTCCAGGTTCTAACTGTTCTAATACTCTCTGTTTTCTAACTGGAGTATTTAATCCTTGGCAATCATATTCATTGATATGCTTGGGTTTGGTAAGCCATTTCCTACGTTTCTCTATCTCACCTTTCTCTTGTTCCATCTGTTTTTCCTTTCCCGTCTTCTTTGGGTTAGTTGAAAAATTTTAGTATTCTGTTTTAACCTTTTGGCTTTTAGCTATAACTCTTGCATTTTTAATGGGTACTCTAGGGATTACAATGTGCATCTTTAATTTATCACATCTGCTTAGAGTTAATATTGTATTTCTTCACATATTGTGCATGTGTGTGTATGTGTGTGTATACGTGTGTGTAGTGTATATGCAATAGCAAAGCTCCATTTACCTCTCTTACCTCTACGTTTGTTCTATTACTGTCATATATAGTATATTATACATTCCACATTCCACAAGTGTTAAAGGGGTTTTTCTTTTTGTTCTATTCTGAACAGATACATGTAAAGAAATTAAGAACAGAAAATAATATATAATCTTTTATATTTACCATTTTCAATAGCCTCCAATCTTTCCAATACCTCGTGTTACCCTGTGAGGCCATTTCCCTTCAATTTGAGGAACTTGTTCTATATTTCTCAGGATACAAGGAATGTCCTTATTCACTTCCATTTCTGAAGGCTGGCTATAGAATTCTGGGTTGACAGTTTTACTCCAGGTACTTTAAGAATGCTACTCTACTGCTTTCTGGCCTCTACCATTTGTAGCGAAAAGAAAGTCATCCTTCACACCATCGTTTCCGTGTATATGATTTAATTTCCATTCATTAATTTTAAGATTTTTCTCTTTATATTTAGATTTCTATAATTTTGATGTTCCTCAGTGTGGCTTTATTTTTATTTATCCTGTCTGGGGTTTGTTGATCTTCTTGGCTCTATAAATGAATGTTCTTCACGGAATCTGGGTGGCTTCAAGCCATTATTTCTTCAGACATTTTTCCTGCACTACTTGATATGGCCTCACTGGTCTCTTGGGCTCTTTTTCTTTAATCTCCTTCCTCCTGGTTCTTCAGATTGGATCATTTCTATTCAGACTCTTTTGCCATTTCCAACCTGCTTGTAAGCCCACCAGGTAAATTTTGAAATTTCAGATTCTGTCTCTTTCAGTTCCAGAATTATTCTTTTATACTTTTTTATAGTTTATAGTTTTATAGTTCTGTTTCTCTTCTGAAATTCTCAATCTGTTTACTTGCGTACGTCTGTTTTTCTTTAAGTCCTGAGACATAGTTACAACAGTTCCTTTAAGTGCTTGTCTGTTCACTGCCACATCTGAGTTATCCTGGGATCGGTTTTTGTTAACTGCTTTTTTCTTGAATATAGATACACTTTTCTGGTTTCTTTTCTGGTTTTATCACATGACTGGATACCAAATATTACGAATGACACATTCCAGAGATGCTAGATTCTGTTGCGTTCCTGTGAAAAAGGATTTGTGTGCCAACAGGCGTTTCACTTGCCCAGACTCAAGCTCAAAGTCCTCTCCCTGGCGGTGGGCAGCAGCTGTGAGTGATCTCTGTTCACATGCATCTTTCAGCTGATACTTTTGTGCGGGGTCAGCTGGACTCTCCGGGACAACAGAGTTTGGCTGTCGGCCAAAGATCTAAGTGGCTTTTATATATATATTTTGTGCCTCAGTTCCTTTGTAGCTCCCAGCCAGCATTTCCTCCCAAACATTCTAGCTGCTCTGGTCAGTCCCAGACCCTGTCCTCTGACATCTCAAACCAAAATGCGGCACAGCAACCCAAAGCAAGAGCAGGTTAGGAAATGACATCAAGCAAAAAGCTCCAAATGTAAGAGATCCTGCCCAGTGTATTTATCTCTTCACGGTAGAGGTTTCTACCCATGGGTGCTCATAGGTACCAATATGAAAACACCCCAACACACAGTTTTTAAATGAAAAAAAAAGTTGTGGAACAATATGAATGTATGATTCCACTTAGATTTTTAAAAAGCTACTGCGGAAAACAAAACAAAACAAAACAAAACCCCTACTGCCGCAGTGTGTGTACATACACGAATGGACCTGGGAAGGTATGGGAACCACCAACCATGGCTCTTTCAGAGATGGGACGATAATGGAGTGAAGGGGTATGTTTCGATATCCATTTGTGTATGTGTGCATGTAAGCTTCACATTTTTACTCCAGGAATTTCTATATTTGAATTTTGATAAAAATCACATGGATTTAAAAAAAAAAGAGACTTTTTGGGGGCGCCTGGGTGGCTCAGTCGGTTAAGCATCTGCCTGTGGATCAGGTCACGATCCCAGAGTACCAGGATCGAGCCCCACATCAGGCTCCCTGCTCAGCGGGGAGCCTGCTTCTCCCTCTCCCTCTGCCTGCCGCTCCCCCTTCTTGTGCTCTTTTTCTGTGTCAAATAAATAAATAAAATAAAAAGACTTTGAATGGTCTCTTGGTTCAGCAGCATTTATTAGCTCTGTTTGAGACGAAGTGCTCTTCAACTTTAGGCTAAAGGAGTGAGCACATATAAAGTGCCTGGGACAGAGACTGACACACGGGAGACAGCCAGTAACCCTGACCCATTATTACTGCCGTGAGTATGTGCAAACGGTACCTCTTTCGTTTGGTTCAGCAGCAGAGAACATGGCCATGAAGCCATTCCCAGCCGTGTTGGCATCGGATATCATCTGCACCATCATCTTGTTACCACTGGACACAAGGGCTCCAGGCCGGAACGTGCCACAGAAGCGCCCGATACGCTGGCCATTGGTGTGACCGTTGTACACGTCCACAAAGTCGTAGCGGCACAGGCTGTCGCTCTCCAGGTCTATGAAGCGGAAATTAAGAACTACGACTTTTCCCTCAGGAACCTGGAGAGAAAAGCACCAATTGGAAAACCATGTCATGAAAAAACAGTATCTGAAGTCTTCCCATCTAGCCAGTTCCTGAAGTGAGCAGATTAAAGTATAATACCCAAGATGATGCTTTTCTTCCCTCCAATCTGAACTAAGTTAAAAAAGGTTTTCTACCACAATGAATTCCTAATAAAATATAAGTATTTATTGTCTTGGGACAAATCCCACAATTCATGAGCGTACACAATCTTTTTCTTAGGGAATTTATCTCAACAAAGTTGCAAAATGTTGGGTTAGTCTTATTAATTGGTAAGTCATGGCTTACGAAAAATACCAGTCCTAACTGGACCTTCGCACACATGTGCAAACTGTAAAACTCGATGGCATCCAGAGATATTGCTTGGCAAAGAAACATCTGAAATAGCATTCTTCGCAAATAATACAATAGGATAATCTCAGTATGTAGAATGCTTCTGTGAAGTTTCAGCTGAACGGATTGTTTGGCAATTGTACGGTTAATTCATAGATAATTCAGTTTGGGTCCTGAAAAATCCAGATCAACTATTTATACTAATTACATTGAGTAATTACTGAACCATCTCTTCTCAGAGTCACTGAGTTTTTGTTTTCAACATGAAAACTTTATATACTCGGCAACCTTGAAACACAGTGCACTAATGAAAAAGACAAGTTTTCACTTTCTCATATAACTTTCTTCACCATAATTTCCCCCATATAATTCTTATGATGCGTCCCTTCTTGTTCCCTGAACAGGTAGAAAAAAAGGCTACAAAAGCATTCAGCAGGATTCTAACAAAAGCCCCATTTCTTTTCCAGTTCACACCATTTTTTAATTTACTCATCTAAGTATTTGGTCCTAAAGTCTCACAATCAGATTGGTTTTTACCTTTTCAACTCGACGAGATCGCCACTGAAGGCATAGGAATTTCATTTTACAGATGACAAAAAGTCAGTGATTCGAAAGACAGAACAACCCACAACCGCCAACGGTAGTTGGTTTATATTTATCTTAAGTAATTATCTCATTCTCAAGGGTCAAAGGATGCTTTAACATAAACGTGGCTTCCCATGGTGGTGAGTTCAGTGCGATGGGTTTTTTTTTCCTGTGAGGAGAAGCAGTGTTTCAGTGCTATTTGCCTTTTGTGTCAAAGACATACACACCCCATGGCAAAAACTATCGTGCAGGAGTATCACGAGGCTATTTTGTTTTTGCCATGGCTGTATTCTAATTGCTAGGAGATTATCTTAATAGTGTGAGTATTAGAAGTTCCAAAGCCATAGTCTATGAAGCTGATAGCAGAAAATGCAATTTAATTTTTAAACATTCTTACTGAGATAGTTCTTGGAGAACTCCTCTGGGTTTTTTGGTTGGATTTTTTTTTTTTTTTGCATGCATTTTCTACTTAGCTTATGGTCAGAAAATAACAAAAATGTGATGCCACATCTGTAATCGTAAATACAAGCAATCTATCAATCACTGAAAATTTTCCAGCCAAAAAAAAACCATTCAGAGCTACATTAATTTAAGGTTGGTTGTCCTTGCATGAAGAATGACCGTGTAACAGTGTAAACTATGTGGAGGGTGATTCAAAGCTCTGAGACTCTTCTACTTACAAAGTGAGGAAAAAGGGAAGTGGTGGAAGGATTGACTCCTGGGGCACTCTGCTGTCATCAGGTCTTCCAGATATGGTCAAACACAGCTAGGGACTGAGTCAAGAAGTAGCACGGAATCAGGGGCGCCTGGGTGGCTCAGTTGGTTAAGCATCTGCCTTCGGCTCAGGCCATGATCCTGTAGACGCAGGATCGAGCCCCGCTTCGAGCCCCGCTTCGAGCACCCACATCGAGCCCCCACATCGAGCCCTGCTTCGAGCCCTGCTGTGAGCCCTGCTGCGAACCCAGCATCGAGCCCCACATCTGGCTCCCTGCTCGGCGGGTAGCCTGCTTCTCCCTCTCTCACTCCTCCTGCTTGTGTTCCCTCTCTCGCTGTGTTTCTCTCTGTCAAATAAATAAAAAATTAAAAAAAATCTTAAAAAAAAAAATGTAGCACAGAATCAGAAGGTTGTGGTGCCCAGAAGCCAAGGGGAAAAGAGTGTGTTCAAGGAGGAAGAATAGTCAGCTGAGTCAAGTGTGGCTGCTGAGTCAAGAAGATGACTGAGAAATGGCCACTGGGTTTATCAATAAGAGGTCACTGGTGGCTCGGACAAAGCTGTTTTGGTGAAGCAGCAGGGATAAAGCCCGGCAAGAGAAGGATCAAGAAAAAAGGGGTGAGAGGAATAGAGAGAGTCTTTTCAAGGAGCTTTGCTGGAAAGACAAGAGTAATATGTGGGTAGCTGGAAGATGGGGTCAGGGTCAAGATAGGATAGTTAAAATGGGCTCCATTAAGGCTCATCTGCAAGCCAATGGGAATAATTCCACAGAGAGGGCAAAACTGTTAAAGTAGGAGAGAGGGAGAGCTGCTGGAGAAATATCATGGGTAGGCAAGGGAAGATTTGCTCTAAGTCACAGATGAGGGGGTGGTCAGTGTTAAAGCCCGATGTCCACCGCCTTCCCAAAGAGAAACCGAGGACGCTCAGGATAATGCAAATCACACAGCGAGGTATATTTCTAGCTAGCTAGGGTCCAAGGATCTGCCCAGTGCAGCGGGTTTCAGCAAGGTCCCCGAATGCAAGGGTCTAGGGGTTTATATACGTTTCAAACAGCAAGCATGAGTTATAATTTTCCTGGTTGGGTGAGATAACATTTTAGCTCCCTCCCCAGTTCCTGGAATGCCCACACATTTCAGGAACTGGGGCAAGGAAGCAAAAGGCACAGATGGTTCCTTGACTTATCTGCCCTCATTTGGTTAACACAGGCCTTGTAAAGGCATCAATCACGAGGGGGTCTTAGATATATAAAGGCATAACTCCCCAGGGGGTTATCGAACCTGTCATAGCTGCCCTCAGGCTAAGCAGGCCCTAATACCCTCAGGCTAAGCAGGCCCTAACAGTATGGGGGGGGGGGTAATCTAACAAACACCCAGGTACCAGCCATCCAGAATTACTGATTGTTAACCTTTTGTCAACACATTTTTAATGTCTCCTTTATTGAATAAAAATTTTCAGATAAAATTAGGTTTATCATCCCCACCCCAGGCCCTGTTTTCCCCTTCTTTCTCAGAAGCAACCACTGTCATAAATTTAGTGGGTTTCCTTCTGTGCCATTCAAAATACTTTTGTATAAATATCTATGTATTCACGCAAAGCACAGTTGTGTTTTTGTGTCTGTTTTTAAAATTAACGAAAATGAGATAATGCTCCAGCCTGGCCATCCTTGAGTTTTCTGGGTGAGGAAGGAAAGAAGGGAGAAATAAAAATAAAAACAAAAATGCACACGGAGTACCTGGATGGCTCAGCTGGTTAAGTAGCCAACTCTTTTTTTTTTTAAGATTTTATTTATTTGACAGAGAGAAACACAGCAAGAGAGGGAACACAAGCAGGGGGAGTGAGAGAGGGAGAAGCAGGCTTCCTGCCGAGCAGGGAGCCCGATGCAGGGCTCGATCTTGGGACTCCAGGATCATGACCTGAGCCGAAGGCAGTCCTTAACCAACTGAGCCACCCAGGCGCCCCAAGTAGCCAACTCTTGATTTCGGCTCAGGTCATGATCTCGGGATCCTGGGATCAAGCCCTGCATCAGGCTCCACGCTCAGTGCAGAGTCTGCTTAAGGCTTTTCTCCCTCTCCCTCTCCCTTTGCCCCTCTCCCTGCTTGTGCGCATGCTCTCTCTCTCTCAAATAAATCAATCAATCTTAAAAAACAAACAAACAAAACCCTCATAAGCCCTTCACAAGCTTTCCTTCTGCCTAGAATGCTTTCCCACTTCTGCCCTTCCCTCACTCACTTTGAGGGTCTCAGTTTCAAAGTCCTCTTCTTGCAGGCACTCCCAGATCCCAACTCCTCCTCCTAAGATGGGCTCTGCCCAGTGAGCAGCCTGCCCCTCAGGTCCCTGAGCATGAGATCACTTCCTGTCTATTCTCCCTGAAAGATGGGAGCTCAAGGAGGTTGGTCACTGCTGCTTCTCGGTCTCTGGAGAGCATGTGGCCCCCAGCAGAGGGGCATCGTGAAGATGTGTTAAGTGAATGAATCTGCCAGGGGCTCTATGGAGCACCAGCTTCTCTGCACAAGGACAAGGCACCTACGGGCAGCCCCACCTCTTGTGTCCTAGTAGCTCCTACTCCCACGGGCAGCAAAGTTCCAGAAGGCTGCTCTCCTTTCTAGGTCATTCTTTACAAACAAAAGAAGATGCAGATCTTTTGGGAAACCTTATATCTCAAATTTCCTGGAATGCTAATACTTAATGCAGAAACTCCATTAAGATGCTTTTTTTTTTGGTGGCAAAGGAGAAAAAGCTGCTGTTGTGTGAGATTATATTGACCAGGGATTCATTATCTGCCTGTAGAAAAACAATTCTACATCCATGCTTTTTCCTGTCAACAGCTGAGTCCTGAGTGGGCCAAAGCCGCGTTCGTGCTGCAACAACGACCTCAGCTCACCCCAAGCCCTGGGATGTCCTTACTGCCACCGGCCAAGTGCTGGAGCTCCAGCCAGAGAATCAACAGGGGAGGTGCGTTTTAAGCCAAAGGTTTGCATTTTCAGTATCCTCGGAGCAAAATGCAAATAGGAGGGCAGCCTCTTTCGTATAGAATCGATTTCTGTAGAAATGGTAATTCTCCTTTGTGTCTGTAGCTCTTCTTCCCAACACACCATTTACTAATTTTAGCAAAAAGATGTGACTGCAGCTTGTCTTTTTTTTTTTAAAGTCATCATTTTAAATTTTTTTTTAAAGATTTTATTTATTTGACAGCGAGAAACACAGCCAGAGAGGGAACACAAGCAGGGGGAGTGAGAGAGGGAGAAGCAGGCTTCCTGCCAAGCAGGGAGCCCGATGTGGATCCCGTGTCTCTAGGATCATGACCTGAGCCCAAGGCAGTCGCTTAACCAACTGAGCCACCCAGGCGCCCCTAAGTCATCGTTTTAAACTCCTAAGATTGTCCTCCTCCACAAACAGACCTCTGGGATGGCAGGTTCTAAAACGCAAGGCCGCCTTTTATTTACATAAAGTTCCAGAGGCAGGCAGCTCGGTGTCATTTCACATATCCCCCAAAAGCAATGTAGAGAAATTAACACGCAAACTACGCACAAATATTTGGCTTTACTGGGGTGGGTTGGGGGTGATAAACTAGAAGCTTACAAAATCTTATTCGTGTATATTCTGTATATATTTAAATACTTTATATATTTAAATATTTGAAGAGGGAATCTTATAAATGTCTGGAAAATAAAACATACATTTTGATTAATGGAAACAACATGTGATGTTTTGAACATTTTGTTGGGGGGGAGAGATGGGTAATTTCACCAAAAAAGCCCTTTACACTCTCATGACTAGAAGAAGGGAGGACACCCACCCCCACCTCAAGCCCAGCCTGGCTGCACTTGGTGGCCATTAGGTCACACTCCCTCCTCTGCTGTAAACTGTCCAAAACTTTCCCACTGAGCTTGAAATAAAATCCTCACTCACTGTACACACTTAGCGTGTATCACATGCCAGATATTTTTCTAAGCACTTTACACATGATTTCATGTAATCCTTTATAGTCACCCTATGAAGTTGACCCAGATTTACAGGTGAGGAAACTGAGGCAGAGAGGTTAAAACCCTGTTTGACATGGCCCCTAAATATCTCTGACCTAATCTTTCCCTCTCATACAACAATTCGGCTGCTCAAGGATCCCTCCAAACTGGTTTTCCACCTCAGGACCTTTGCACAGTTTGGTCCCTCCACTTTGGCACAATCTCCTCCCAATAATCATGTGTCTGCCTCTACGTCATCCTTTAGGTTTCATGAGCTCAAGGGCTGCCTTTCCAAAAAGGCCTATCCTGACCCCATTAGTTGCTTTAAATCATGTGGGTCACATAACCATGTTATTTCTCTATAGGTTATTTATTGTCTCTCTCGCCACTAGAAGGTCAGATCCAGGGATCACAGCTTGCCGATAGCTAGTCCAGTGCCTGGCTATTATAGGAGTTCAAAAAGTAGTTATTAAATTGATAGCTGGGATCCCTACAATCTTAATTTAAAAAAAGAAGACTGCAGGCCACAGCCCCTATAACTAGCGTATACATTCACACAACAATGTGAACTCACTCACAGCAACACGGCAAGCGGTGTCACACCCTTCCCGGAAGTTAGAAACAGCTCATAGTGGTTCTGATGACTTACCTAAAGCCACCCAGCACAGCGGTGGCAAAGCCCAGCTCTGACTTCTACCCAGCTGTGTTTTCCACGGCCTGGCTGTCACAGAGGCTGAGGAGATGCTCAGCAATCTTTTTTCCTCTGCCTGGGCACACAGGAAGCCAACAGTTCCCAGCCTCCCCTGCGGTTAGGGTGGGGCCACTGGCTGGGTCCTGGTCAATGGCACACAGCAGAAGAATGCACCCACCTCTAGGCCTAGCCATAGAATGTCCCGTGCAGTCCTTTTGGAGCTCTCTTTTTGTTCTATGGAGGGAATTCAACAGAGGAAACAGGAACGTTCTAGGAGATAGCAGAGCCACAGAGAAGTTAATGTGCAAAGGACAGCTGCCAGGAACAGCCATCCACCTGCACTTGGCTGTGAAGGGAGCAAAAAAATAGCCATGTGTTGGGGTAGGCCACTGAGACTTGGGGGGGTCGTTTGTTACAGCTCTGCATTTGTGTTAAGAACCCTGGTCAACAAATGGTTAGTGAGGTTCACCTGCTGTCCTTACCCAGCAGCGCTGTGACAGGCAAATGTGGAGACATCCCTGTTCTTTTTGCGGCATATAAATTCTATATGAATCAACGCTGTAATATAGCCATCCAAAAGGCAGACTGTCTCACAATGTGTGAACACACCTGTGAGAGTAAAGTTAACTCGTACCCTCTGGCACCACTATCATGACCCGCTGAGTCCCTTATGTGTAGCCGGTCAGCTGGGGTGACACGGTGATCAGCAGCCATGAGTGCTTCCTGAACGAGAAAAGACGTGGGCCTTTTAGCCAGAGGCACGGCTGTGGAATGAACCAGAAGTTGGGCTTCATATTATGCCTCTTTTGCAAATGCTGCCTAAGGATAAAGAAGAAAATGCCAGAGGGGCGACCGAGGCTGGGGTGGCGTCCCCCCAGCACCCTCAGGGTTGCCGAACTCAAGCCTGCCGAGAGAAAACAGAGATAGGAAACACTGGAACACCAAGCAACAGGACCCCAACAGGACCCCTTAAGTACTTACGGCCAGGATGGGGGGGACAAGCGATGGGGCAAAGAGCTGAAGTTTATGTCTTGCTTGGGGGAGGAGATAAAGTTTAAGTGTAGAGTCCAGTAGTCCCCAACTTGTCCATGGGGCATATGTTCCAAGACCACTAGTGGATACCTGAAACCTTGAATAGTACAGAACCTTTTCTACACTAGCTGTTTTCCTCTACATACATACCTACGATAAAGTTTAATTTATAAACTGGGCATGGTCAGCCATGAACAACAAAAATTCATGATAAAATAGGACAGTTACATAATAAACTGCAATACAAGTTATGTGGACATGGTCTTTCTCAAAATATCTTTTTTATCTTCTTTTCTTCTGATGACATGAGATGGTAAAACGGCTCCACGATGAAGAGGAAGGGTGGGGGACGACTCAGGCGGGATGGCACAGCGGTAGGCTGCTTAGCCGCTGCAGGACCAGGGCTGACTATGGGCAACTGCGGGAAGCAAAGCTGCAGAGAAAGGGGCACTACTGTGTTCTTTTCACAGAGGTGCCTCCTCTGGTTTTCCTGATATCACCAGGACCCCACACTGGAGGTAAGTGATGACAAACCTGAGCAGGTTATGCACTCATTGTCAACTTCCTTGAAAAACTGTAAATTCACCATTTGATTTTCATTAAACATGAGCTCTCTAGCTGTTCCCAAAAAGGTTTACTACAAAATAAAAAAAGCATTACCAAACAGTACAATTTTTCAAAGCACTGCCATATAATAAAATAAGTATTTATAAAACAAAGACCTGTAAATTTATGCCAAGCAGTAAGTAACAAAAGCACTGTAGCAAGAGCAATCAGACAGGCAGCTCAGCTTCCATTTCCCAGCATCTATTTCTTGTACAGCACACCTCTACTTTGCGCGTCATCCACGGAATCAGCCGTGGGTAGCCTGGTGGCGTCAGGCGTCTCCCTGACCAGCGCGCACACCACCAGTGGTACACGTGGCAGATGGGAACAGCGGCATCAAACCCGTCACCCCTCCCCTCAAGACAGGAACATAGTGGCCAATGCCCAAGCTGTTTCATTTAATTAGTGTGTGTCTTAAATGCTGTCCTTGAAAGGTGTTAATTGTGTCAGGCAAAGACGTGAATTCCCACATTTGTCTTTCCCACTGAACGTGTGTTGATGGGAGAACTCCGGGCACCACATATGTGCATAATACGCTTCTAGACAAGACCACAGCAGAAGGTGCACGTTCAAAGTGAGCTCTACAAGCCCATCCTGGATTATTTTATTTTTATTATTTTTTAAATTTAAATTCAATTAATTGATATATATTAGTTTCAGAGGTAGAGGTAAATGATTCATCAGTCTTACATTAATACCCTATGTCCTCCTTAAAGTCCATTACCCAGTTGCCCTATCCCTCCACCACCCTCCCTCCAGCAACCCTCAGTTTGTTTCCTATGATTAAGAGTCTCTTATAGTTTGTATCCCTCTCTGATTCCATCTTGTTCTATTTTTTCCACACTTTCCCTATGATTTTATTTCTTAAACTCCACATATCAGTGAGATCATATAATTGTCTTTCTCTGACTTATTTTTTTTTTTTTTTAAAGATTTTATTTATTTGAAAGAGAGAGAGAGAATGAGAGCAAGATCAGGAGAGCAGAGAGGTCAGAGGGAGAAGCAGACCCCCTGCCGAGCAGGGAGCCCTTTGTGGGACTCGATCCCAGAACTCCAGGATCATGACCTGAGCCGAAGGCAGTTGCCCAACCAACTGAGCCACCCAGGCGCCCCTCTCTGACTTATTTTGCTTAGTATAATATCCTCTGGTTCCATGCATGCCATTGCAAATGGCAATATTTCATTTTTTACGGCTTGAGTAGTATTCCATTGTATATATACACCACATCTTCTTTATCCATTCATCGGTCGATGGACACTGGGCTCTTTCCATAGTTTGGCTATTGTGGACACTGCTATTATAAATATTGGCATGCAGGTGCCCCTTTGGATCACTACACTTGTATCTTTGGGGTAAATACCCACTAGTGCAATTACTGGGTCATAGCATGGCTCTATTTTCAACTTTCTGAGGAACCTCCATACTATTTGCCAGAGTGGCTGCACCAGCTTGCCTTCCCAGCAACAGTGTAGGAGGGTTCCCTGTCCCCACATCCTCACCAACATCTGCTGTTGCCTGACTTGTTAATTTTAGACATTCTGACTGGTGTGAAGTGGTATCTCACTGTGGTTTTGATTTGTATTTCCCTAATGCCAATGTTGAACATTTTTTCATGTGTCTGCTGCCTATTTGGATGTCTTCTTAGGAGAAATATCTGTTCATATCTTCGGCCCATTTCTTGATTGGATTATTTGTTCTTGGCTGTTGAGTTTGAGAAGTTCTTTATAGATTTTTGATTCTAGCCCTTTATCTGATATGTCATTTGTAAATATCTTCTCCCATTCTGTCGGTTGTCTTTTGGTTTTGTCAACTATTTCCTCTGCTGTGCAAAAGCTTATCTTGATTAAGTTCTAAAAGTTCATTTTTGCCTTTGTTTCCCTTGCCTTTGGAGACATGTCTAGCAAGAAGTTGCTGCCTGTGTTTGGGAATTTTGACAGATTCATGTCTCACATTTAGGTCTTTCAAACATTTTGAGCTCATTTTTGTGTATGGTGTAAGAAAATGGTCCAGTTTCATTCTTCTGCATGTGGCTGTCCAATTTTCCCAACCCATTTGTTGAAGAGACTGTCTTTTTTCCATTGGATCTTCTTTCTTGCTTTGTCGAAGATTAGTTGACCACGGAGTTGAGGGAAATTTTCTGGGCTCTCTATTCTGTTCCATTAATCTATGTGTCTGTTTTTATGCCAGTACCATGCTATCTTGATCACAGCTTTGTAATAGAGCTTGAAGTCTAGGATTGTGATGCCACCAGCTTTGGTTTTCTTTTTCAACATTCTTTTGGCTATTTGGGGTCTTCTATGGTTCCATACAAATTTTAGCGTTATCTCTTCCATTTTTTAAAAAGATTTTATTTATTTATTTGACAGAAACACATCTAGAGAGGGAACACAAGCAGCGGGAGTAAAAGAGGGAGAAGCAGGCTTCCCACCAAGCAGGGAGCCCAATGTGGGGCTTGACCCTGGGACTCTGGGATCATGACCTGAGCCGAAGGCAGACACTTAATGACTGAGCCACCCAGGTACCCCTATTTATTCCATTTCTTTGAAAAAAGTTGATGGTGGGACACCTGGATGGCTCAGTTGTTCAGCGTCTGCCTTTGGCTCAGGTCATGATCCCACGGTCCTGGGATTGAGCCCTGCATCAGGCTCCCTGCTCAGTGGGAAGCCTATTTCTCTCTTGCGCACTCCCCCGTTTATGTTACCTCTCTCGCTGCGTCTCTCTGTCAAATAAATAAACAAAATAAAAAAAATTTGATGGCATTTTGAAGGGGATTGCATTGCATGTACAGATTGCTCTACGTAGCATAGACATTTTAACAGTATTTCCTCTTCCAATCCATAAGCATGGACATTTTTCTATTTTTTTGTGTCTTCCTCAATTTCTTTCATGAGTGTTCTATAGTTTTCTGAATACAGTTCCTTTGCCTCTTTGGTTAGGTTTATTCCTAGGTATCTTATGGTTTTGGGTGCAGTTGGAAATGGGATCAACTCCTTAATTTCCTTCTGTCCCGTTGTTAGTGTAATAGAAATGCCACTGACTTCTCTGCATTCATTTTCTATCTTACCATGTTGCTGAATTCCTGTATGAGCTCTAGCAATTTTGGGGTGGTAACTTCGGGTCTTCCACATAGAGGATCAGGTCCTCTGCAAAAAGTGAGAGTTGACTTCTTTACCAATTCAGATGCCTTTTATTTCTTTTTGTTGTCTTGTTTCTGAGGCTAGGACTTCTAGTACAATGTTGAACAACAGTGGTGGTAGCAGACATCCCTATTGTGTTCTCAATGTTAGGAGGAAAGCTCTCAGTTTTCCCCCCATTGAGAATGATATTTGCTGTGGGCTTTTTGCATATGGCTTCTATGGTATTGATACGTTCCCTCTATCCCTACATTGTGAAGAATTTTAATCAAGAAAGGATGCTGTACTTTGTCAAATGCTTTTCTGCATCTGTAGAGAGGACTGTATGGTTCTTGTCCTTTCTTTTAATGTAGTAGTATCACATTGCTTGCTTTGTGGATGTTGAACCACCTTTGCAGCCCAGGAAAAAATCCCATTTGGTCGTGGTGAATAATCCTTTTAATGTACTCTTCTCCTATTGGCTAGTACCTTGGTGGGAACTTTTGCATCCATGTTCATCAGGGATATTCGTCTGTAATTCTCTTTTTTGGTAGGGTCTTTTTCTGGTTTGGGGATCAAGGTGATGCTGGCCTTACAGAATGAGTTTAGAAGTCTTCCTTCCATTTCAACTTTTTGAAACAGCTTCAGAATAATAGGTATTAATCATTTTTTTAAAGATTTATTTATTCATTTGAGAGAAAGAGAGAGTGTACACAAGTGGGGAAGAGAGCAAAAGGAAAAGCAGACTCCCCATTGAGCAGAGACCCCAATGCAGGACTTGATCCCAGGACCCCAAGATCTTGACCTAAGCTAAGGACAGACACTTAACTGACTGAGCCACCCAGGGGCCCTGATATATTTTTTTAAATGTTTGGTAGAATTCTCCTAGGAGAATTCCTTCTCCTAGGAAGCCACCTGGCCTTAAACTCTTGCTTGTTGCAAAATTTTTGATTACTGCTTCAATTCTTCCTGCTTCAGTTTTGGTAGTTTATATGTCTCTAGGAATGCACCCATTTCTTCAAGATTGCCTAATTTTTTGGTCTACAATTGCTCATAATATGTTCTTATAATTCTTTGTATTTCTCTGGTGTTGCTTGTGATCTCTTTAATTGATTTTTGCTCTTATCTTTATTATTTCTCTTCTGCTGTGTTTAGGTTTTATTTGCTATTCTTTAGAATGTAGAATCTTTAGATGTAAGGTTAGGTTATGTATTTGAGATCTTTCTTGTTTCTTGAGAAAGGCTAGTATTGCTATATACTTTCCTCTTAGGATTGCCTTTGCTGCATCTTAAAGGTTTTCAACAGTTGTGTTTTCATTTTCATTTGTTTCCATGAAATTTTTTTAATATTTAAAGATCTTATTATTTATTTATTTATTTGACACAGAGAGAGATCACAAGTAGGCAGAGAAACAGGCAGAGAGAGAGGAGGAAGCAGGCTCCCTGCTGAGCAGAGAGCCAAATGCGGGCCTCCATCCCAGGACCCTGAGATCATCACCTGAGCCTAAGGCAGAGGCTTTAACTCACTGAGCCACCCAGGCACCCTGTTTCCATGAATTTTTTAAGTTCTTCTTTAATTTCCTGGTTGACCCATTCATTCTTTAGTAGGATGCTCTTTACCTTCCATGTATTTAAGTTCTTTCCAGATTTCCTCTTGTGATTGAATTCCAGTTTCAAAGCACTGTGGTTTGAAAATATGCAGGAATGACCCCAGCATTTTGGTGTAGGTTGAGACCTGATTTGTGACTCAGTATGTGATCTATTCTGGAGAATGTTCCATGTGTACTCGAGAAGAATGTGTATTCTGTTGCTTTAGGACAGAATGTTCTGTATATATCTGTGAAGTCCATCTGGTCCAGTGTGTCATTCAAAGACCTTGCTTCCTTGTTGATCTTCTGCTTAGATGATCTGTCCATTGCAGTAAGTGGGGTGTTAAAGTCCTCTAGTATTATTATATTATCAATATGTTTCTTTAATTTTGTTATGAATTGGCTTATATAATTGGCATGTTGGGGGCATAAACATTTACAACTGTTAGATCTTCTTGTTGGATAGACTATTTATTTATTTATTTATTTGTTTATTTATTTATTTATTTTAAAGATTTTATTTATTTGACAGAGAGAAACACAGCCAGAGAGGGAACACAAGCAGGAGGACTGAGAGAGGGAGAAGCAGGCTTCCTGCTGAGCAGGGAGCCCAATGTGGGACTTGATCCCGGGTCTCCAGGATCATGACCCGAGCCAAAGGCAGTCACTTAACCAACTGAGCCACCCAGACGCCCCTGGATAGACTCTTTAATTAAGATATAGTGTTCTTCCTCATTTCTTATTAGTCTTTGGTTTAAAATCTAATTTGTCTGATATAAGGATCACTACCTCAGCTTTCTTTTGTTAGCCATTAGCATGATAAGTGGCTTTCCACCCCGTCACTTTCAATTTGGAGTTGTCTTTGAATCTAAAATGAGTCTCTTGCAGACAGCATATCGACGGGTTTGTTTTGTTATCCAATCTGATACCCTGTGTCTTTTGATTGGGGCATTTAGCCCATTTACATTCAGGGTAACTGAATAAAAATATTAATTTACAGATCAGGCAGACTTGGTGCTGGCAAAAGAGGCAAATATGAAGTGTCCTCAAACTCTAATTGCCTTTTATGAAGAGAGACTAGCTTGGCATTCTTGTCCAGATGAAGCTCAAAAATTGTTTCCATTGCTTTTCATACGTATTTATATTTATATACATGTTTAAAAAAAAGAAAAAAGAAAGATATGAATTTAAATTGTGCCATTGTATTATCTGTAAAATCACTGTTTTTGTGTGTTGTCACTGTTCCTTTCTGGTCTATGTTACTATTAGGCTCTCTCTTCACTTAAAGGATGCCCTTTAATGTGTGTTGCAGGGTGGGTTTAGTGATCACAAATTCTTTCAGTTTCATTTATCCTGGAAGCTTTTCATCTCTACTTCTATTCTGAATGACATTCTTGATGGATAAAATATTCTTGGCTGTATATTTTTCCCATTCAACAACCTGCATATATCCTGGCAGTCCTTTCTGGCCTGCCAGGTCTCTGTGGATAGGTCTGCTGCCAATTTAATGTTTCTACCCTTGTAAGTTACATACCTCTTGCCTGAACTACTTTCAGGATTTTCTCTTTGTCTCTGAGAGTTGCAAGTTTCACTATTATTTGTTGAGATGTTGACTTACCTTTATTGATTTTGAGGGGAGTTCTCTGTGCTTCCTGGACTTTTATGCCTGTTTCCTTCCCCAGATTAGGGAATTTCTGCTATAATTTGCTTCAATATACCTTCTGTGTGCATGTGTTTCTCTCCCTCCCTCCCTCTGTTTCCTCTTCTTCTGTGATCCCAGTTATTCTAATATTGTTTCACTTTATGGAGTCACTTATCTCTCAAATTTCTCCCTTATGATCCAGTTGGTATTTATTTCTCTTTTTCTCAGCTTTTTAAAATTATCCATTATTTGGGCTTTTGTATTACTAAATCTCTCTTCTGCCCCACTTATCCTAGCAGTGAAAGCCTCCATTTTTTATTGCATCTCATTAATAGCCTTTTTTATTTCGACTTGATTAGATTTCATTTTTTTCATTTCTCCAGAGAGGATTCTCTAGTGTCTTCTATGCTTTTTTGAAGCCCAGCTAGTATCTTTATAATCATTATTCTGAGCTCTAGTTGTGACATCTTACTTATATCCGTACTGATTACTTCCCTGGCAGTCAATACTGCCTCTTGTTCTCTTTCTTGAGGTGAGTTTTTTCTGTCTTGTCATGTCATTTTGTCCAGGGAATAACAGATGAATAAGAGAACAAAACACTAAAATGGCAACAATGACCCCAGAGATATACACACTAAATAAATCAGAAGAGACTCAAACTGAAAAAAGAAATACAAATAAAAAACAGAGAGAGAGAGAGATACTATAATCAGACAGGTGAACAGAGCAATACACTGGATCCTCTGTGTATTTTGGTCTGTTTGTTAGAAAACTAGATCCCAAAATCATAAAGAAAAACTTACATACATACAAAAACAAAATTAAATGCATTGAAAGGATAAACTGTAACTGTAAAAATAAAAACTAAAAGACAAAAAAATAAAGAATATAAACATTCAGGTGGACAGAACAGAGAAATACACTACATCCTGAGTGTATTTTGGTCTGTTGGTTAGAAGTAACTACATCTCAAAATTGTAAAGAAAGAAAAACTTATATATACAAAAATGAAATTAAATACAAAGAAAGAATAGAATGTAAGTGTAAAAATTAAAATTAAAAAATATTTTTAAAAAGGAATTGATAAAATAAGAAATTGGTTAAAAAAGGAAAAAGAAAAAAATTAAAATTGAAAAACTAAAGAATTGGGGGGGGGGAACCCCATGAATTCTCTATACTATTTTTCCCCTAGTACTGGAGCTGTGCATTTCTGTATGGTTGGTAAACTTGGTCTTGGCAGATGTTCTTGTTGATCTTCTGGGGGAAGGGCCTGTTGTATTGATTCTCAGGTGTCTTTTCCCAGGTGGAATTGCACTGTCCTTGCCAGGGGGCCAGGCTAAGTAATCTGCTTGGGATTGCTCTACATGGCTTTTATTCCGTGAAGGATTTCCAAGCAACTTTAGAGGATGAGAATGAAAATGGAGGCCTCCCAATCTCCAACCCCAGAGCTGAACACTTGGGGCCCCACTCTTCAGTGGGCCCTAGGGAAAAGCAATCAATCACTCCAGTCTCCTTGGTCTCCATCCATGCCCTGTGCTCCCCCAGCCTGTGACCATGGGTTTCTATCTCTGGCATGTGACCCTGCTTTGAGTCTCCACACCTTGCAGACTCCTGCAGTGTACTCCCGTGCTGGTCCTCCACTGGAAGGGGACGGGGGGGGGGAATGGTTCACCATGGTTCTGCTGCTTTTTGTGCCACTGCTCAGAGCAGTTGCCCAATAGTGCTGCGATCTGTGCTTTATGGCAACCCCGAACTGACAGCCTACTTCTAGGTTCACTGTTTGCAGTTGGCTTCCCTGCTTCGATGGCTAGGAGCTGTGTCACACTCAGGCACCTCTGGTATTTCTGTGACTTCAAAGATCCTGAGACCATACTGTCTCAGAGAGGGTCTCTCCTCCCCACTTAGCTGCCCGAGTGACGTCCCTCAGTGGAGCAGACTTCTAAAAGCCCTAATTTTGTGTTCTGCTGCTCTATCACTTGCAGGGAGCCAGCTGACAGAGGCTCCCTCTTGCTGTGGTCTATCTCCCCAAATATCGCCCGGGATTCACTTCTCCACAGCTACTACCTTCCAGAAAGTGGTCACTTTTCTATTTGTAGAGTTGCAGCTATTCTTTTCTTAGATCTCTGGTTGAGTTTACAGGAGTTCAGAATGATCTGATAGCTCTCCAGCTAAATTTCTGGGACCAGACAAAACTAAGGTCTCTTACTCCTCCACCATCATGGACTACCAATTATTTTAAAGCAACTATCAGTAATAATATTTCTCTTAAAGCCAGGAAAAATCCAGGCCAAATGGTAAATCATATGTGATGCCCTGAATGAAAGGTACATGTGGGAACAATCCAGGATAAATGAGGCCATAAGGCCACCCTGGCCTGTGCTCCATAAAGTTTGGAGTTGTCCCACCGCATCTCCAAAATGATAGATTAACTGAATTCCCGCTGAATGAATAAAAGGTTGAAAGAACAGAATGGCTTCCTGTTTCCTGCAGAATAAAGTCCAAACTCCTTAGAATGATGGTGTACAAGGGCCACGCTAGTCTGGCATGCTGGTCTCCTCTTCTCCCTCAGCCCTTCTTACGATGGGTGTGCTCCTATCCATCCTCAAACACACCCACACCTTTTCCTTTCCCACTTCTACAAGATCACTGCACAGTCCCCACCTGACTATCAAGTGCCAACCCAAATTCAAAGTCCTGGCCAAATGCACCTTCTCTAGGAACCCACCACCCTTCCGCTCCTCAACTCGTGTCCAGATGTTATCTTTCCTCTTTGATCTTCCACAGCCCCGGTTCTATTGTTCTCCCCTTGCTTTTGGTGAACCCCTCTGCATCTACAGGGCCCGGAGGATCTCCCAGGGTGTGTGGCGTATTCCCTGCCTTGCAGTGCATGTGACGTTTTCACAGGTAGGACTATTCCCTTCTGATTTATCTGTGTATGAGTAACTGAACCCACACACAGCCAGGGGCCAGGATGGAGAAGAGGAAAAGTTTTCTTTCTTCATTTCACATATTTTAGTCTCAGAGCTGTGAGTAGTTTGAGAATTTTCTAGGCCATTTGATTATTTCTTCTGCAAATCATCAAGAATTCATTAAGTACCAGTTGCTGGCACAGCACAGACACCCAGCTAAGACAAAACATAAATTCTAAAAGTCCATGTGACCCAAAACCTGGCTGTGAGTGTCTCCCTGAAACACTGGGGCTCCCCTAAGACATGTGAGACATGGCACCAGAAGCCTGCAAAACACCCATCCCAAGCAGCCAGCTTTGCTCTCTCTCAAGCTGTGCGTATAGGATTATAACTTCTTAAAAGGATAGCCATTTCTTCTTTTCTCACTTTTGTTTCATGAGAGAAGACGGCAGAGAGGTCACAGAAATTAAATCTAGCCGATTTCTTCACTTTCAAAAAATGGAACAAAGGACTACATCATTTTAGACTGTTCTTTCAACTTTCCAGAAGTTGTCAGCATGAGTTTATCCAGAACAAGATAAACATGCTTGGTGGAGATTCTCAAAGAAACAGTATCCCTACCCTAAGCCACTGGTGGGTGCTGTCTGACAGCTAGCCTTAAGGATAACAAACATAAAAGCAAGGGGAGCCCTCTGCTAGCTAGTGGCCTTTTTCCTCATATAGCACCCATGTTTTCTTCTTAATGACATATGAATATAATTTTTTTTTAAATCTTTTATAGGCTGGAACTGATTTCTGTGCAATGCCCAAAGGAAAACTCTGAAATAACATTTTCAAGAAAATACTTTTGTAATCTATAATTTCATTTGAGAAATCTGTAATGGATTAGGAACACAAAATTATACTATTTTACTAGGAATAAAACCGAAAGCCCTTTCCTTCTGGGATGAGAAGAACGACAGTAAGGCAATCAACACATTTAAGACAAAATAGATGCAAATGTGGGCAGCCAATGTTCTTTGGAATGAGTAAGAGACAAGAGTTTACACAGTAGTGTTAGGTTGTTAGAAACTGGAACTAAAATTTTTAAACCCAAATTTTTTAATCAAAAAATTCATGTCTCTAGTTTAGAATCTAAAATAGCACTATAAGATTTTAATGAAAAATGAATCCTCAGGGTGCCTGGGTGGCTCAGTCAGTTAAGTATCTTTGACTCAGATCGTGATCCCAGAGTCCTGGGATTGAGCCCTGCATCAGGCTCCCTGCTCAGCAGGAAGCCTGCTTCTCCCTCTCTCATTCCCCCTGCTTGTGGTCCCTCTCTTGCTCT